>JAPMNZ010952120.1:0-13250 GCA_029875035.1 Pomatoschistus microps | reverse complement strand
ACCGCAGTCAGACTGTACAACAAGTCACTTTAAAACACTGCACTAAGACTGGAAACCTGCACTACTATTGACACTTCGCTCTTGATTGCCTCTTTTTAACTGCCACCTTTTGTAAATAATAATCCTGCATTTAACATGTTGCACATTTCTTACTTCTTGCACAATTCTTGAGTGTTTCTATCCCTGCCGATGTGACATGTGAATTCCTCCTGCGTGAGATTATTAAAGGACATCTTACTTTATATTTCATGCTCACTTTAGATATGAAATGACAAGTTAATCATGTCGGTGTAAGTGTAAATTTAAGGCAAAAGAAAATCTCCTAAATGTTCCCACCATGAAAGTGTTACAAAGAAGAAAACACAATATTGCATTATTTGCCAGAACAGTAACAATATATTGCAATATTGATGAATTTATCCCAAAGATGTGTCAAATATCAAGTCCAATACAATCTGAATGTTTGTGTTCTACTTGGATGATTCTCTAATCCGTTGGACAACTGTGGTTGTGAAAGTGGCCGATACAAAAATACATTTGTTTGGAAGGGTCAAAATGAATCATGACCTTCAGTTTTAGTTTGAACCATGTGACCTTTTGGTTTTTTTCGGTGTTTTTCTGCCTGTCTTTGCACGTTGCTGTGTAAACTCATTTCAGTGGAAGCTCTGGTGCCACTGGTCCATTGTTGAACTGGCTGCATAGATCAACCAGTTAATGAGACTGTCTTTTTCAGCCGGACCTCCTCTGTATGGGCCCCTGAGCTTATGTAATGCCCAGTCCATCACTGTTCGAATCCGTCTCACTTTGCTGTAGAGCTGTGTAATTGAATCACAGTATTACTGCTATGTTTGGTCATACAGTCTACAGCCAATGTATCACTCCAAACAGAACTGATTTACCTAATTTAATTGTATAGAAATATATTAGAACTTGTCATGGCTGTTAAATGTGTTGTTAATGTCAAAGGTCCTGGTGACACCCCACTTTATGATTGCGTTCATCTTAATGTTGTTATGTCATTTAACCTTCCTGAAATCATCAGTGATTGATGATTGAAAGCAATAATCATGGATTATTGCTTTCAATCAATCACAGATTAAATAGTTCTCAGTTTGGCTTAAAACGTCATAAAAAGTCGATCTTCACCAGAACATTGGAGGAATGAACCTTTTTAAAAGATGTAAATATTCTTAGCTTAGCTCTCAGCTCTTTTTCCTCAGAATGAAATAAAGCATCTGTCTCCATCATTTAAATATATTATTCATTGGATATAAACTTTTGCTTCAGGACCAACTGGAGCTTTCCATGAGGGAAAAGTCTGGGATGCATGAAACTGAACGGCAGCTGCAACTGAAAATCAAGACTTTGCAGAGCTGCCTAAAATCCGAAAAAGAGGAGGTTAGTTCAATTGTCGGTTTTCAGTATTAAAACTGATGCGCAAACATTATCTGATGTTTTGCTTCTTTTTAGGTGCAAAAGCTCCAGCATATTATTGCCAGTCGTGCCACACAGTACAACCATGACACTAAAAGAAAGGAAAGGGAAACGACTAAACTGAAAGAGCGCCTGAGCCAACTGTTGGTGGATAGAAAGGACAGAAAACTCTGTGAGTGACTGCAGATGAAGAAGGAACAACTCATTTTATGGAGTAATGAAAAGCATGTTTGTTGTTCTTGGTAGCCATTGACGTCTTAAATAGTTTGGGACGGGCTGATGGCAAAAGGAGCCACTGGAAGACTACAAAAGCAACTGCTAGGTAATAACAAAACCCCCTATCTCTTAACTGTTTTAGTGATGGATTCCCGTTACATGTCTCCTCAAATTCTCTTAAATTCAAACACTACCCTTTTCGAAAGGATATATATTAGGGCAGAGACTTGATTATAAAAAAAAGGCTGTGTAATGAATAAATCAAAATGAATTGCATATGAATATTTGACCTGAGAAGAGTGAGAAGTATATTTTTCTTTTTAAGATGGATTTTTAGTACACTATTGAATTACAGACACTTGGACTTGCTCAACAGACCCCAGTGCAACTATTGCCATTAAGTGTAGCAATAGCATATTTAGAAATGTAGAATACATTTTGCAGGCCCTTCTCTTCTACCAGTCACCTGTGGCTTGGGTGTGGGTCTGGTGATACTAATGCATGGGTGATAATCTGCATGTGCATTGATGCTTCCATCCGTTTGTTTTTATAACATTTCCCATCCACGGGGTGAACCAATGCGGTCAGCTTATTTATGCATGGTCACTGTGGTTTGTTGTTGTCCAAAGCATAGTTTTTTTCCCCCCCACATAGGCCAGGCCTAGAGGTGGAATCAAATGGGGCCTATCTGTGTGGAGTTTGCATGTTCTTTCCCATAGAGAAAGGTGCTATATAAATGGAATACTATCAATATATTTAATGTTTATTCTTGAATATAATGCTTGCGTCCTCTATTCCTTTACAGCCATGAGGGGGACATGTACAAGTCATTGCTGAGTGACTACGAGGCGACACAGAGGTTGCTAATGCTGGAAAACGCAGAACTGAAGAAAGTGCTTCAGCAGATGAAGAAGGAGATGATCCATATCTTGAGTCCCCGACAAACCTCTGACCATGGCCATGAGCTGGTATTTGTAACATTTTATCATCCACCTCACATTACTACCTCATGAAAGTGAAATATTTGTTTCAAGGTTTGTGAAATGTTTCGAATGATTGGAGGATAAGAATTAATCGTCTTTTATTAATGCTCACATTTGGCCTTTTCTGAAGGGATATTAAGAATACAACAATTATGTTAAAGGAAAAATCAACTTCTTTTAACTTATAAACTGCATAAATATGTGTCTTGTAGTCCTCTCTACAAGTAATTTTTTTGACATTGTTGTGCAAATTAGATAAAATCTCGCTTTTGAGCCTATAACCGTATGTGTGGCGCCCACTCTACATTTTCGGCGGCACTACATTTGAATTTTGTGCGAGGGCCTCTTCATTGGCTCTGGCGGCTGTGTGACATCCGTTGCTCTGCGCATGTGGTGTAAAAGCAGCCAAGTCTCACACGCCCCTGTAGCGGGTTGGAATAGTGAGTGGGCATTTTGCATCAGTTTTCAGTTCAGCAATTTATTAGCATAGTATTTAGTTCTTTAGCGTAGCATTTCTAGTGTAGTTACAGGTAGTCCGGTAGTTTAGTTGCGTGGTTAGTTTAGTTTAATTTGTCATTGTGTGTTACCACGCCCGACTCTTAAGCCCCCCTTCTTGTCCCCTGGTCTGCCGGGCAACGCCCTTTTTAGAGAGAATTTTCAAATTCACTTGTGGGCACAGTAAGACTGGGCACTGGTGTTTAGTTAAGCAGTGTCTGTCATTGCCAGTTGGGTTGCCAGTTTCTTGGGTAAAATTCAGAATCTAAATTAAAACAAAAATGTACCATACATTTATTTAAATGAAAGCAAATACAAAATAATGAGTCATGTCTACTGAGAGTTCTGGCAACAAAAGTTTGATTGTGACTTTATTAACCTTTGACAACATGCTAACCACGTAGAAATGGCATCAGTAAAGGAAATTTCATCTTTTACATTGACTGAAAGAATCACTTCTTGACCTCATTGTTTTGCAGGGAGACTCTGACGCAGAGGAGAGGGCCGACTCAGGCAGGGAGTCTCTGGATAAGTCGTGTGAAGTGGCCCGAGAGCAGCTCACCAACAGCATCCGGCAGCAGTGGAGGAGGGTGCGAAGCCACATGGAGAGATTGGACAGCCAAGGTAGAACGACTCATTTTCAGCGCGACTTAAGCTAGGATAAAGTTCCTAACTTTATTTGTTGTTCCATAAATACCGTTTTGTTTGTCCCAATAGAAACATTATGGGACAAATGGGACCACAACTTTCTGTCTTCATCATAAAACATTTTATCTTTTACATAGTTGGGCCTGGTATACTAATTTTCACTGAAAAAGCTGATCTGAAGTTGTGAAAACTAGTAATGGAACCAAATTTCTAGATGAATTTTATTTGTTACATATTTAATGTTCTGTGTTTTCAAAGTTAGATCCTTCAGCTTTATGGATAGTGATGACTGAAACAAAAACATTATTTAAGTGAAAATATTGTGTCTACAGCTTCTCACAGCCAAGACGATGTGATCTTAAAACAGACACACGATGAAGAGATGGAGAAAATGAGACAAGAAGTCCTGCAGTGTAAAGAGTTTATCCACACTCAGCAGCAGCTTCTGCAGGTAGGTGACGACTCTACAGTCGTGTCCATGAACATGTTCTTAATCTTTGTTTATAAACTCTGTATGTAGCAACAACTGCACACTTCATTTGATGAGGACACTGCTGTGCTGCTGAACGGCTGCTACACGCTGGAAGAGAAGGAGCGTCTCAAAGAAGAGTGGAAACTGTTTGATGAACAGAAGAGAAACTTTGTACGAGAGCGAAAGAACTTTACTGAAGCTGCTATTCGTCTTGAAAGAGATGTAAGAGGACATTCATTTGATCTTTTTGTGCTTTTGAAGTAGCTCATTTTGTGGTTTTAATATTCAGAAAAGAGCTTTTGAGGAGGACCGCGCGGATTGGCTCAAAAATCAATTTTTGAACATGACTCCATTTGCTGACCGTCGGAAAGGGTCCTCATCAGATGGTCCAAGTTCAATATCGATAAGTAAGTTTATGATTTCGCGAATTACAACATCCAAATGAAAAAGTAAAGCAATATTATTTGAATTATAATTTCATGGTTATACAATTAATACAGTATGTGAACCTAATATTGGCATAAAGCTAAATAATTGGTGAACTAACAATGTCTTGATATGATACAATAATAACTAATACTTGCATAATGTGTTTACTTCATTGTCAGGAAGTGAACCAGAGATGCGAATGTCTGCTACTTCAGTGAATCGGCCCAAATCATCCACATATTGTACCAACTTTTCCACTCCGAAACCTTCCCCATTTTCCTCTGTTCCCTCCACTACCGAACTCTATCGAACACTGCGACTCATACCAGATACGAGGTACTTATTTATTCCAGTGTACTGTAATATTATTAATTCAACTACATTCTCACAGCTTCATTGAACACTATGGTATTTGTTTTCTAGTTCAAGACAATCAAATCAGGGACGCTGGCAGGAGTCGAGTGCAATTGAGCATGGGGATAATCAAGCAAAGACCAAACTTCGTTCTCGATGTGGAGATATAAGCATATTCAGTCTGGGAGATGAGAACAGCCCAACTTGAAAAACCACCAGTGCCTTTTTTACAACGAACATGGATCAGACCTCAAATCATGACCACTCTGTCATGTCACAAAATCAAGCACTTTATTATATTTTATTTCATACAGTTAAGAATGTAAAAATCTTTCAAGCAGTTTATGGAATATGTACTATTTGTTAGGTGGAGAGTGTAAACATGTTCGTTATAGAAAATTGTATTTCTGGCATTGCTTGATTTAAACCATCTTGAGAAACATTTAACCCAAAAGTGTCATGGTGCAGCTTTTTTAAATTTAAAAAGTAATAATGATTAGGGTCTTCTGTTTATGTAGCATAATGGATGTTTAATAAAGTTTGTTTTTATTTGTAAAAATGTTTGTATTGCAGTACAACATGTAATTGTACATTAATTCGCATTATATTTAAAGCTCATTATAATAGATCCATGATTTAAAGTTGTTTAAACTTATCGCCTCCTCCTTTGGACTATGTCCTGGATTTACAGATTCATTTTTATTTTTTTTTAGATATCAGTGAGCTTTTATTTTCAACAGAACATCTTTTTTTTTGCTGTTCAACTCAAATGCCAATAAAATTCAGCTCGACTGAAACTGCCAATTTGACCAAATTGTAATAAAACAAAACAATTCTTGCCAAATTTAAAGTCACATTTTTTAACAAGATGAAATCCATTTGAACTTTGTGTGAAACAAACAGAAAATCCAAGCCTGAGGGCATTATGGTGACAAATTCAATCTCATCCTACATTTTTGGTAGTTACGTAATGCCCAATGATTTACAGATTCATGGTCCTGGACGATCGTGCAGTAGCTTGAAGGTTGCCACGACTGATTTTGTGCCATTTATTTTACTTGTTCTTTGCATCTGCTGTAACATTACACCCTTGAGAGTCATGTGGTGTGATTTTAATTGTGCTTGTATTTTTCATAAGTAGAAGCGATACATGCACAGTGTCTTTCTGGTGACATTCGTATTTGTCTTATTTACGAATACTTGGTCGCTTGTTGCTCTTTGAAAATCTGGCAACCTCGTGTCTTCTGCTTTTTGTCGGAGCATCCACCCACAGTTCAGAGACGAACATGTCGACTTCTAATCTTATTACCATGAAGAAAGTCGTCCAGCAGCTGCGCTTTGAGGCGAGCATAAACAGAGTCAAGGTAATATTTGCAATGTGCAACATTTATGTGGTTGAAAATATGGGGATGCAACAATTCCCCTATGCTAGCATGTAGCTAGCTAACGTTGCCAGAACTGGGCGTAAACTTCTAGTAGAGCAACACTTAAAGTGTGTGCTAATTCTAATTTACTCGATTTTTTTTCTATTCATAGACTTGAGTATTGATTAAATCAGGGTTCTTAAGCGTGGTTGTAAATGATAAATGTTGAAATAATGTTTTTTGATCACCGGTCTTGTGGGCTAGCATTAGCCTGTAGCTTAACACACTGGAAGTAACCCTCTTGTTCTCAGCCCAAAAGATGTTTTGTTTTTGGAATGATTAGGGGACTTCCAGCGGTCCCCATTAGTGACATTTCAGTGTCCCCGCGCACTTTACAGTCCAGAGTACACCACATGATTAGCCTTTGACCACAAGCTGTCGTGTCTACAATATGTTCTATTATATTATGTTCATGAGTCTGTCCAAGTCAAATAAAGAAATGAAATACATTCTTAAACATGTCAGCTGAAAGTAGCTTCTTAAATGCCCTTAAGTACACTCTGTAGTAGTCATATGGGGGCAGGGAAAAATGTTATCAAGAGTTATGAATGTTTATATTAAGGTTAGCCCTTAAACATATTGAGACACCTTTGTGCAGAATCTCTGCTCATCACACAGCGGGGGTAGATTAGTTGAGAAGATACTCTCCAGAGCAGATTGTCCTGCAGGGGATGACTGTCTGTTGACTGTTTTTCCAGCACTCTTCTGTATCCCATCCATCTTCTACCCCTTAATCCATTTCTGGGTTAGGGGACAGCCACCCATTACATATGGCACCAGCATGAAATGAAAGCATGCAAGATTGTGTGTATTATAATGCATCATTTTTATATAGCGCTAAGAATGAATAAACTGTAACGTGTATAGTCAACAAAATGAAAAGTGTGGTTATAATATATCATATTATATAATTGGAATGTTAACTTGGTCCATTTGTATTGCAGGTCTCTCAAGCTGCCGCAGACCTGCAGCAGTTCTGTGTGCAGAACGCCTTGCACGACCCTTTGCTCACAGGTGTCTCATCCAGCACCAACCCCTTCAGGCCACAAAAGGTCTGCTCCTTCTTGTGAAACCCATGAGGTATGTGTCCACATGTTTAAAACACTCATGGAGTCTTTTAACACAATGTGTCGCAAACAAGCCCCTGGACTCACAGTAGGCTGCTCCAGATAATAGCGGAAGAGTAATGTGTTGGCTAGTTCTGGGTTTGCTCAGGGCCAAAAATTGCCTCATATTTTAGTAATGAGATTTTCATTATGTGCCTTTTATCACCAGATACCAGTCAATACATACCTCTAATGAAGAACATGTGTCATTATACAGATTTTGGAAACTGAAGCCCTTTTCATGATGATGTCAAATCATTATTTCAGTGCACAGCTAGACATCTTTTAGCTGGACATGCCTTCAATTTAAGCCATGTTATAATTTAATCAATACAAAATAACAAAAATATAGTTTGAAAATAAACCCTCAATGTTCTATTGTATGAAGGTTTTTGTTACCCAACTATAGTTATCACCCAGGATAAAAAAAAGTGTGTCTATTAAAATATGCCTTTATTCTTTTGACATTTAATGTTTACATTTTTGCAGGCCTATTCTTCGATGTGACAGGGAACAATGACCATGACACTGCTCCTCATGCCAAGCCATTTCACACTGCCACAGGACCCGACAGCACCCACACTGGAAGTGGACCATCAGCATTCAGCAGCGACAAATAAAGGAGACAGTTTTATTTTTCATGGCACAGTGTGGTTTTTCAAATAAATTGTTGTGCCTTTTCTATTGTTCTATTTTAGCCATCACTGTTGTAACTTTTTGTATTTAATACTGATTAATAAAATCATTCTTTACTACTCCGTTTGACTTACTGTGAAAATGATAAACCGTATTAAAATGTTCGAATTGGTCAAAAACATCTCACAAGATTTGAGGCAGGCGGACTATAGATCCATGAGGCAGACCGTTGGCAGGCCCATACACCAATCCCGTTGGGAACAGCGCCCCCTGTCGCTACATGTTCATGTTTCAAACTCTCGCGAGATTGATGCTAGAAGCCTAACGTCCCTGGCATCAACCATCAACGTGCTGTTACTGATGCAAACAACTCCTCCAATATAACGGGAGTCTGAGAGCAGGTTCTCTGAGCAACTCTGTAATAACAGAGTGGTTCCTGGTTTCTCAGTGTTTGGTGGATAACGGAGCAGCTCATGAGGACTGCATCTGAAGAATGAAACATGGGACCGTGTTGCTGTGGAAACGGTAACTTGTCCGCTAACCTCTTACCCGCACTTTGCGTCAGGTGCGATAACTGCGTTTATGCGAACAGAAACCGCCAGGAGGAACCAGGGATTCGTAAGGAGAGACGAATGTTCTGAGAATGTCGGCTAACCATACTTCACTTTGGAGACAAAGCTGTGCTAGCTAAGCTACATGTGGACTATTGCATCAGCAACATTGTGCTAACGTTAAGCGGCTCTTAGCTGTGAGCTATTTTGAGTGCTGTACAATACCGCTTTATCTCATCCCAAATGCTTAATGGGCCTTTGAGCTGACTGTATAGGTGTGCACTGGTTTATTCTAGAGCAGAGCGGCTCCATAGAGGCGGGATGATGCTCCAGGAGGGGCCAGTGCAGCTGCTGTGCCTAACCGCTCACAGTGGAGTTCCGCTGTTCACCCGAGGTGGCTCTAAACAGCTGCCTTTCTCTGTTATCGGCTCTCTGAATG
Organism: Pomatoschistus microps; assembly: GCA_029875035.1. NCBI lineage: Eukaryota > Metazoa > Chordata > Actinopteri > Gobiiformes > Gobiidae > Pomatoschistus > Pomatoschistus microps. The sequence continues at coordinate 4,063 of JAPMNZ010952120.1, read as the reverse complement.
GGGTGCACATGTTTGGAGGGGGTCAGGAGGTTTCGCTGCTTAGCTGTGACACTGGAGGTGGGGGAAAGGTGGTGTGGAGAGTGTTTCAGGACGCTGTGATGCTCATTGCTGTGTCTGGAGGTCAGAGGACTCAGAGCAGCCACACTCGGGAGGAGTTGTACCTGCAGCGCCTCCTGGAGAACGTGTGGGGCTGTATGGTGCTGGTCCTGGGACAGGATGAGCTTGTGTCAATGAGGAATGTGGAGCGCCTCAAGAGGGACCTGCGGGCTTGCTTCAGCCTCATAGATCTTCTCCTGGAGGAGAGACAGCAGGGTATTATGGGGACCCTGACTCACTGTGCTGACTCACTATTGCCCCCCAACCCCTCCCTGCTCCAGCAATCTGTGGATGGTTTTACTCGAGCCACTGACAGTGAGTTTGGCTGCCTTATCATTCATGGACGAATAGCTGCGGCCACAGAAAAGTGGTCTAATCTAATGCCTGCGGAGGTGGTTCTACTCTCAGCTTTAATGCAGTCACTGTCAAAGTCTGGGTCCTCTTCTTGTGACTATCCAGTGTTCCTGCCACAGGGCAGTCCCACTGTGGCCCACCGCCTCCTGCGCTTCCAGCTTCTGCCTGGGGCAGATGTGTATGTGCTCTGTGGCCCCACACCTTCTCTGCACAGAGTTGAAAGTGAGCTGCTGCGACAAATCTGGTCTCCTCTTATGGACGCTCTCAGAGACTGTTTGGCTGTTGGGGAGCGCTGTTTACCTCCCTCTGTAGTTCTGAGGCAGGATGTGTTGTCACTGATGTTGATAAACAGGGAAACGCACCGCTCCGTCTCCTGTGTCAGAGCTCTGTCAGATCAGCAGGACCCTGCACTGCCCTCAAGAGCCCGATGCTGGGAACTGTTGAAGCTCTTCTACATCTTCAGCAGCACACAGTACTTCCATCAGGAGGACAGCCTGATGGAGGAGCGGACTACAAACGGCTCAGAGGACTATGTACAGGGCTTCACCCATCAGCCACTGCAGTGCTACCTGGTGACAGAGGAGTGCAAGTGTTATGGACTACAAACTAGTCAACACCAGCTCTTCCTGCTCCTCCCTCTGTCAGTGCCAACATTTGCACTGCGCACTGTGGCCAACCAAACACTATCACATGTTTTGACATGCACTGGGTTTTGATCAACTACTACTTTGCATCAATACTGTCAAGGTTTCAAATTCAGAAACTTGATACCATTGTTGTACTATCAATCAGCATATAGGCAACTTTGAATTCACCAATGAGATGATTATTTTTTTATAAAGAGTTTTATCAATAAAGTTATACTTTCTTTGATTTTATAGTATGTTTTTTGCTTTTAATTACATCTACATTTGAATACCTTGCATATTTGAAATCAACCACATGAATACAGCACACATTGCAGATTTACTTCATTTTAGATATTTATCATTTTAGTTTTTAATGAAGGACTCATTTATGGACTAAAACCTTGACAGCAGCCATAGTCTGTCAGATAAACGTGCTTATTCATTATACATGTGCTGCTCTATGGCGCTATAATATTTACAGAGGAATTTTAGGGGCTCAGAATTAAATATTTACAATTTATTGTATGGTCATCCCTCTAGAATAATGGCAATGCACTGGCCAAAATATTGTCCCAGAAACGAGACTTGAATCTGCCAGAGTGGGACCTCCACATTGTCACAAGTTCCTCCTGTTAGTTACTTGAGCTGTAACCGGAGAATCGGTCGGCAGCAGGGCATTTAAGGGGAGGGATGACGCGCAATAAGCCACACCGAGAGGAGGGCTATGACTGTGCCATGTGTGCAGCGCGGAGTCCCCAACACCACAGTGGAAACGCGTGGCCAACAACACCGCGTCTGTTGTGTCGCTTTTAAAAGACCAAAGTCCGCCGGGAGTCGCGCTTTTTGACACGCGTCGAGCTTGGTCTCATTCACCAACAGCACAGACAAGACCTGAGCATCGCCACTGCACTTTCTTAAAACTTTTGCACAACTCCTGGGCAACATGTCAGCTGCGAGAATGCGTTTTGTTTCACCCCGAAATCTGCGCCTTTTACGCACGGGGGCTTGCACCGGTCCGCAGTCCTCGCCACTGACATGTCCGGCTTCTTATGTGTCCCCCAGAGCTTTGTCCAGTCTGACTGCATCTCGCCGCGGCCTCCCCAAAGAGAAAATGTCCGAGAATGGGATATCCCGGCCCAAGGTGCTCACCCTGGACACCATGAACCCCACTGTGAAGATGGTGGAGTACGCGGTGCGGGGTCCCATCGTGCAACGCGCCGTGGAGTTGGAGAAAGAGCTGTCTGAGGTGTGTACTGCCAGCCTGCAAAGTCATGTATGCCACTATCTGATTACATATCTATTCACATACGCTGTATATTCAGTGCCAATTGGCGAGGGTGCAACGTGCCATCCATACACGGAAATTGACGTAACGAGACCATAAAACAAACATACTTACTTTTTTATTTAGTTCATAGTTAGATCATGTTTGGCACACTTAAGAAACGTTTTGGTCATGTTTCCTTCAAGTGCTGATGTATTCACGGAGATGTTGTGGTGCCTTAAAAGTTACATTTCTTCCTAGATAAGTTACACCAGACAAGGGATACTGTCACTGCTACAAACTCGAGTTAGACGTAACATTTATGGAAATTGCATGAATAATTTATTGAGCGTGTCATATACATACTAAAACAATACAGAATCCACCACATGGGGCTCAAAGGACTGGGCAGAAGCATTACAATTCTATCAGTTTTATTATTATCATTATTATGGGTGACCTCGACAAACTATATTCCCATAGAGATTTGATCATTATCTTTATGGTGTCTAATATCATTCCTGGTGTTTATGACCTGGATTACACTACATTCATTATTCTAAGTAACACTAGCAAACGTGTGATTAGTTAGATGCCACATTAGCCCAGCTAGACTTTTGTAGCATATGAGTCCATGTCAGCACCTTCTGTGGGACTCAAATCAGCAGTTTCCAGAGTCAAAATAACACACCAGGAACCTGAAGTGGTTTCTTCACTGTTTCATAATCATTTTATGAAGCTGACAGAGCGCGTTGACCTACTGGTTAAACTTCAGTCAAAGTCCGAACTCAGAAATTGGAGTTGTCTGTATCTTGGCAGTAAAACCACACATATAGATCTTGATGTTTTGGATCATGAGTTTCATCATCAAAGTCACAACTTTTTGTTCTATGTTTCTTCTCATTCTTTGTATCAAAGGTTATTAGAATGGTCCCATAAAAAATGGGACCAAGTTAAACACATTTTATTTTTCTATAGTTGTGATACTACACTAGTGGTTGTAATATGATTCATTACCAGTATTGAAGAAATATTTAGTCTGTTTTGAAAAAAAAGAAAAACGTATGTAAAATACTCCAGATTGCTTGCTATTACTTGTTCTTATTGTTAAAATGTATTTAGTTAAATGTTTACACCTCTGCTGACTGAAAATATTTGTGTATTTTTTGAAGCTGTGCACAGTGCCTGCATGTTTCTCATGGTGATGTGGCAAACAGCTGTGGGGACAGAGTGCACCGTGCTGTAAACGCTGCAGGTGAAGGCCAAATGCTGCAGTCAAAATAGTGACTAGTGGGGATCTTACATTTATGGACAATCCGATCTGTATCCACGGGTGGTTATGATATTGATTCCAGTCTGATGAAAGTCTTATAGCTCAAGTAAAATAGAATGATAAAATAGAATTTTTTACTCATTTAGTATTAGTATGGGATTTTCATCAACACCTTTTCCAGATAGGAGCTGCAAATCATATCTAACCGTTTCTGAAGAAAAAAGTGGCGATTTTCTTGATTAAAAATACAATAGACATGTCAATAATTATTTGTAATTTTCAAGCAAATCAACAATTAGAGAGCAGAAAGAGGCTGTTGCCAGTTTTTTTAATATAAGATCCCAAACAATTCACTATGATGAATTGCATCCAATCAAATAAGACAAATAAGTGTGTAAAATTGACCCTCATCACTACCAAAACTGCATCATCATAACATCATAGTCC
>JAPMNZ010952063.1:0-11278 GCA_029875035.1 Pomatoschistus microps | reverse complement strand
AACCACGGAGTGAACTTGAAACAAAACATACCAGCTTCTCATCATCCTTAAATGATCACACTTAATACAGCGGTAAGATCAAGGAGAGGACTACTTTTCCTGTTGCACATCTTGTGTAAACAATGTAAGTCTCATATTGAATGTTATACCTGTTTGTCATTTTTAACTTTGGTTGAAGCTAGCGATAGGAGTTAGCTTTCTTCTAGCTAAGTGCTATGTGCTAGGCACCAAACTTCTATCTCAAAAACACAGATCAGTCCTTTTCTAGCTTCATTGTTATTATTTAAATCTTCTTTACTTATTCCTTCAGGTCTGAAAGCAAATGTAATGATATTTTCCCAGCGGTGATGTACAGGAGTCTCGACTATGTTTTTGAGGTAAATAAATGTCCTCAATGTTGATTAGTTAATAATTGCGTTGATTGTTATTTATAAATCGTAAAACAATAGTCATAATGTATTTAGTTGAATATGGTATGAATTATCTCACTTTTTTTGTTGTTAAAAGTGTCTAATGGGAGAGAGGGAGAGAGGGATGTAATAAAATACAGGAATAAAATCTATTCTCCATTGGGATGGTATTGCTTTGATTGGAAAGTCTGATCAAAGTAATTCTTATCAACCTCAATAAAAATTAAAAAGTATCTTTCGGCAAAAGACCTGAAAACATAGGTTACATACATTAATGCACATGACCATAACAATAATCTGAATCTAGAGAGGACATTTGTTTCTTGTTTCCAGACTGCCACCAGCTTCAAAGTCACGATGGACCTGCTGGCTTTGCCCACGCCTTATGTGACGAGGGCGTGTGACGTTTACCCCCACAGCGGATACCTGCCTGAAGACACGTACAGGACCCCATGGACCAGAGGTTGCGAAGTGATCCCTCTAAGACTAAATAACTCAAAACAAAATGAAAATTAACGAATGAGAAGTGTGACTTTTACAGGGAATGCTGTATCAACGTGTAAACTATTTCTTAATAATTCTGCGCTTGATGACTTGAGAATAAATAACCAGCTTTCTATTGACAGACCAGAAAGGTACATCTACACAAGAGTTGCAACTTATCGTTCGATACGTGATCGCTTGAACCATATTTAGTCATATTTATGTTTGTAGGAATATTTTTGTTACTATTTCGTGTTAGCGTATATTATCCTAATAGAATAACTATATTCGCAAGGCATCCTCCTAAAACATGTCTGACCTTTTTGGTGTCCTTTTTTCAAATAATCCTGCAGTATAACCCTTGAAGAAAGTGAAGTGATACCCAGCTCTAACCCTGACTCTTTTAATGAACTGGACATCAATGAGACGGGCGGCGTTTTGGCAGAAACCACAGAGTCAGGTCAGGAAACTTTTTCAAGGATACAAATAAATCAGACAAAGCTGGAAAACAAAAAGCAAGGTAAATTCTTATACCTGAAGCAACTATAAATGACACACTGGACACAATACTTCACATACTGTTGATTTTGTGAAGAGCTGTCCTTGGCCGAAGACTTAATGGAAGAGGACCATCTTAAACAGTTTAAAAGGCATTTACCTTCGCTCAAAGCCAAACTGTCGAGACTAAGAATGTGTCCTGTGGCGGATCCTCTGTTGAGCTTCAGACATGAAGACATCGCTGAAGACCCGATATACAGGTGCAAATGTGCATAACTTATCAATCACAATTCTTGCAGTGGCCTTTGTAGAAACTCGGGTGTAGCTGTCCTTTTAAACTTTTCTATATCTACTTTATGTGAGTCGTGTCTTTAGGCGTCTGTCTTTTTGTTCTCTCTTTATAAGATATGGATCTAGTGTCTGAATACCAACCAAAGTCACAAGACAAAATCAATACATTTAAATCAAAAACAGGCAATAAAACAATAAATATTTGTAACTAACTTATAATTTTTTGTAATGAATAAAATATCATCTCATTATGCATTCATAAGCAATTCTTGTGGTGGTTTCCATATTATAAGAATGTAGAATCATGAAAAAAATGGAAGATACAATAACTATTCAGCCTTTATAGTTGCATGTTTGACCATAATCACAATAATTGACAACATTAGGGAAACTGTGAAATGCAGTGATATTGGATTTTACTTATGTCTAAAATAACCTCTAACATATTTGACATAAGTAAATATATGTTGTGATTGTTCTTTTTAGACGCCCTGAACCTTTTGAAATACCGCCTCAATCTGGAGACAGCTGTTCGTCTGAAATCAGTCCTGATACATTTTCAAGAGCGCAATTAAACAATGAGGTTTTCAAGTTGTATCTTTTTAATTTTGTATTTTTCTTCCTTTTATTAGTTATTGTTAAACTGTTTTTTAGGAGCTACTGTTGCCGACTATCCTGGAAATATCTGCCTTTGAGTTGGAGGATCGCACTGGGTTGTCAAATGTCTGTGATGTTTCGGGGATGAAGCCAGAAACAATGGTTGAGCAAAATTCGGTGAATGAAATAATTCAAAAGGGTAAGTGAGTAGAAAATCTATCTTTAGAATAATGTCACACTACGTTCAGAGTACAGACTTTTTTGTATATTTATCATCCAGCAAATCAAGATACTCCTCAAGTTGAAATATATGAACCGCAGACAACAGAGATCTCCATGGAAACATTTGCAGAAGCAGAGCATATTGGTAATTTATTGTTTATGTAGCATTTAAGAAAAATTGTAAGAAAAATCCCAGAGAGCTGATTGGCTGAGTGAGGGTAGTCACCTATTTTTCACTTTTATGTGTGAAAAGGCTGATCTAATGATGACGGAGTAAAAAATACATGTGTGTAGAAACCGATGTCTTTTGATAGCAAAGAACTGGGTAGATTTATTGTAATAATTATTTTTTGAGGTTTGAAAGTGATTTATCACAGCAACATTCTTCTTTTTTCCCCATAATTTCTAACATATGTTTTAGAACAAATGAAAACTTCAGCTGACATGGAAGTTGACGTGACTTTGAGCCCTGTGCACAAAGACAACACCAACATCTGTCTGTCCTCTTCCAAACTCTCAGCAGAGCCACTTTCACCACAAGGACCAGTGTGAGTTTGCCACAAAACCAAAGACTTCACTGTTTCATAGGACATGACTGATATGTGCTGCTTTTGTTTGAATCATTAGATGTTTAGTGTCTGTAAAATCACAACAGGAACAAGAAAAGGCAGTGTGGACCGCAGAAAAACATCCCTCGTTCGTGCTTAGCTTCATGTTGACAGGTAAAAATATATGATTTCATTTGATTTGTATATGTTTGTATTTACTTATTGCTCCATTCATACTTTGCAGACCCCCAGGCTTATGAGCCACCAGTTGATTTTCATCCTTTGTCGGAAGCATTGAGGGTTTTGTGTCCTGAAAAACATCTTATGAGTGATGAGTCAGTACACGATTCTGCTACAGCCCTACAGACACCACTTTGCAGCTGCAGTGATTTCACAGAGAGAATCCAGTCTGACATTACCCCTTCAAAGAATCAGGGGGAAGAGTTCAAAAAGATGTGTCCTGAACAACAAGACTGTAAGTAAAGTAATGAATAGAACTATCTTATCTATGGTTCAGTTTCATTTGAACACTCATATAGGTGCAACCGTACAGTTACACAGGTCAAAGTCACATTGATTTTAGGCATTGAGGCATTCCATGTATCAGGCACCAGGCAAACCAGCTACAGTATGTGAGAACAGAAAATGTTTTTTTATGGAAAGACAATGATTGTTGTTTGGTTTTAAATGCCATGAGCCATGATACCACAGAAGAGCTGATGGAGCTGTTGTCTTGTCTCCGTCTTGTCAACTGTGGAGTGGGCAGGATTGTTGATATTTCATGGTAATCTAAATTTTTAGATTATAATTATGTATTTTAATTTCACAGTTTACATCCCGACTATCCCCACATCCAGATGCTCACTGTCTATTCAGGAAAGGCCTGAAGACCCAATTGTGTCAGATATTGATAAACCGCATCAAAAGGAACCAGCTCTTTACTGTCCTGGGAAAGCACTGACTGAGAACTTACGCCAACCTAAAACTCCAAGTCAAAGCTGTCCACAATTTAAACAGAAGGATATTTGGCACAACACAAAAGAAAACAGCCAGACAGAGCCGATGAAGAGGGCACTCAAGAGAAACTATTCTGAATGTGTCTCAGTGGATCCCCCTGGTGTAGACCCCCTCTCCACCTTCATCATGCTCCGCTCACAGCAGCCTGCACACGCCACAGCCGGCCCACTGCCCGGCTCTGTCAAAGGTAGAGAATTAAGAGCTAACAACTGTGCACTGTCGCTTTAAAGCTGGGGTACCCAGCCGTGAAACCACAGACAATTTAATGATGTAATCAAACCTATCTGACTAGGTTAGGGTTGCTCTCAAAAGAGTTTGGTTCTATCATTAGTTTTTACATGCATGTATTTATGGCCTCTTCTGAAAAGTGAAAAAGAGAGGACCATGCTCACTCAAACAATCCACTCTCAGCCTAAAAAGTAAATTACTGACTCTTGACATCTTTTGTATCCTTAAGTATGCAAAACATGTGTAACGGTTAGGGTTTTCAGTCATTTGAGTTGGTTATTTTATAACATTTGCATTTCTATAAAACAACTATTTTGAAATAGTCAGACCAACTATAAATGAAATTCACATCCATGTCTGATTCATTTGATTAAAGTGCTACATTTACAATACAAAACTTAAGTCTAGAAATGGATACACACTGATTTGAAATGACATAATTGAGTCTTTAATGAAGTGAGTTCATGCGTTTAATGTGTGTTTTGGTTTAAATTCATGAAATATTTATTTTCCTTCCAGATACCTCGAAGCAGGTCTGCCGCAGCGAGCCCCAAACTCACAGAGACCAGACTCAACGACGTGAGCTGCTGAGTTTTAACACAGCCGTATCAGGAAAAGCTTCACGAGATCAGAGGACGCCTCCGCTCACCAGTCGCCCCAACGAACCACAGATCCAGCCACGAAGACAAGACAGTGAAGTGCTACAGGTGCAAGCAACCGGTAAGCAAGCCCTGTTTACTGTTCGTATACTGTTCGCATGATTTACTGTTCGTATAAGAACAAGCTTATTTATCTTATTTGTAATGCACTGTAGTTTCTCATTTTAACTTTGTTTCAACGTAGATTATACACTTAATGCCTGAAAAAGACCACAACAAAATGTATTTATCTTAAAGAAAGAAAAAAAGCTGAGTGAGGGTGTTCCTCTCTTTTATACTTTTCTGTCTGAAAAAGCTGATCCAAAGATGTGACAGTAAAAATATAGTTGCGAGTTGTGAGTGAGATCAATGGCATTATATTGTTACATGCATTTGTGGTTTGAAAGTTAGGTACCCCAGTTTTAGGTGAGAAATTGCTGTGAAACAAGACATTTTTGGTTTGAACCATTGGCAAATATTAATTAAACAGGCCATGACATGCTGCTACACATCCATAATAATCAATCAAGGACAATCATGGCTCATTATTTTCTATTTCAATAGCGTCAATAGAAAAAACCAGTTACTTCCTCATTCGAAATTTTTTGAAGGATTTTTGTAATGATAGAATATTAAAAATGAGGGGTGAACATGCTGAATTGTATCTTTGTTGACAGAGTGCCAGCTGCAGGCCTACAGAGCTGTGTTGTCGTTCGCCCAGAACCACATGAGCTTCGTCCAAACTCTGGGTCTCGACCCCAGCACGTGGGGAGACTTCAGCCGCCTCACTCTGGACCAAACACACTTCCTGCTGAAACAGCAACAAAAAGCTCTCAATTCAACAAGCACACGCAGCGGTGAGCTGGTCGGAAGACAACATTATAAAGACATAATAATTACATACGTACAGATTCAACACGTTTGGAACATGTTATTGTTAATAATAGATAAACAAATGCAGCTGGGCCTAGGCTGAACTAGTCACATCATTTTGCTTGTGAAGAAAAGTGTAATCTCACATTGTCAAGATAATTATTCTAATGGCACAAGGAAACAATCTTGTGCAGCTCTCATATTAAATATTTGTACTAATATGTTTTTGCAGATGAAGAACTTCTCCAGCAGGTGGCGCTCATACATGTGCTGGTGACGTTTAAGGAGCTGCTGTTGAAGTGTGGCCTCAGCTCTGGTCTTGGTAATGGACAGAGCATTGGACGGTTCATTGTTTTGTTGCTTAGTAACAAAACATATTCTACTTTACTTTAGAGTTTTTAAAACAGATAAACATGGATGATGAGTTCAACCTGTTGCTGAAACAGCTACAGATCACTCTTAACCTTAGCCACAAGAAACTGGAGACTGATCCCAAACTGTTGGAGCTGCAGAAGCTGCTGAAGACATGGCTCAACAACAAGAAAGACTCTACAGAAAGAGTAGGAGTATTTTATTTCATTGTTATGTTTGTTGGGGAAATTTGTTAATTTCTTTCGTTCTGCAGATTCTTATCTTAATCAGCAACGACAAAACAAGATCCACACTATTGTGTTGTCTACATCAGCTGATTGGTGAGCACAAACTGTATTAGATCACATTAAAACTTTATTATTTATTTACACATATAATATAATACAAATGTCAATATATGTAATTGTGTATTTATTTTTAAGTGTGCGCAGTCTCTATAATGATCTTCCCTAAATGTAGGTAGTGCTAGTGTCGCCAATCTTCAACTTGAGAAAGACCAGATGAAACTGAAGGGTTCCAGCATCGTCAGCAGGTACTTGTTGAATCGTGTAAAAGTGGAAAGCATACATGCATATTTACAACACTCTTGATGAGATGGCTTTTAAATTCCCACTTGTATATTTATAAATTAGATTTTGTTGCATGCGTTAATGATCTATGTTTGCAGTTTTTAAGTAATTACCTAGTTTGGGACTTCCTGTTTCTTACAATGGATTCTGATTGGTTGTGTTCGTCTGGCCTCTCTCTGTATCCAGTGTGTGCAACAGTGTGTGTGCTGTGGTCTGTGAGCAGCACATTGGGCCTGACTTTCCCTGGCACTGCTTCTGTCGCCTGGTGGAGTATGACCACCCTGGCCCCTCCCCCTGGGCCTCCGTCTGCAGAGACAGGGGCCTGCTTCATATCCACTTCACCACAGTCATTCCAGCAAATGGTGAAAATATAATCAACTCACACATAATATTGTTTTATATTGTTCTTATTTTTGAAAAGATTTCTTCTCGATTTTTTTCCTTTCTTAGTTATGTAAATTAGTACATACAATGTGTAATACAGTACAAGGTTTTCTCAACTTTGCAGGAATAATACATTATATATTGCATTATCCCCTTTAATGTCCTGCTAATATTACTGTATATGTTGCTTTGAACTTTATATTTGTTGTGTTTGATCCAGACTCGTGGCCTCAGTCTCTGGAGGGCCGTGTGCCTCATGTGCTGTTTGTGACAGATGGACTTCTCAACTGCTCCATGCTTCTACAGACTCTGGAGTCAACGTATGATTACGTCTAGAGTCTTCTGTGTGTCATATGAAATAAAGGAAACGCATTGTTTTGTTTGCTGTTGCAGGTTTAATATTACACTCTTGGAGAGACATCACAGCATGACTTTGCAGATGCTGGGAGGGACTCATCAGTACGCTGTGATCACAGTGGACGAGAGCACCGCTATCGTCATACAGGTTTAGTGCACACAGCCAACAATCCTACCGTTTTAGATAAATAACATCATTGACTGTAGGATATTTAGGATTATAACAGTAACTCACAAAGTCTAGAGTCTCCAATACCTGTACTATGTATGTGTTCTTATAAGTATTTCTTCACATTCTCACAACCTTTGTAAGAACAATATAATTTAAATAAAGTAATTTATCAATGTCAAAAAGAAACATGTATCCACTCTGCCCGGCTGAAGACCAATGGCATTCATTCATGAGTGGGTTTAGAAGACAGTTTAAAACAAGGAGATAACTGTGGGCTCCATTGTGTGACACAAACAAGAGGCCCTCAAAGCGAGAGAGAAAATTTCCCTTAAATACACCAAATATATATGGTTAATTTAAGACTTCTCCTTCAGAAGTATTTTACACTATAACATTGTGTTGTCCAATGTTTGTAGAAGGAAGAGGAGCTGTGCCAGGAGCGTGCCAGTGAAGCTTTAGTGATGAGGCTGAGTGCGCTCTCGCTGCAGTACAGCTGCTGCTGGTTCATTCTGCTCTGTCCAGACGGCCGAGGAGGAGGGTCAGTGTCTCCACAATTACTTATTTACACAGATGTACTAAACAGAGATATTGCTCACATTTATTACATCTCAAATAAATTTGGAAACATTAAATATTTTAAAAACATCAAAGGGCGTGAAGCAGTGAAGTATATTGTCTCCCTGTTTATTTAAAGTGTTTATGGACATGGTTTATGGCATTTATTGATCTGTTAATGCGTTTGAAACAGTGCGGAAGTGGTCTCACTGTGATCTGAGCCAGTACGGAGACTGGTATCATTGTTCTGTTTGTTCAGTCCTGTCTTTTTATCTTTTAATGTCTATGGACCATTTGTGTCTTAAAGAAACCTTAATAAGGATAATTACATTATTAATGATAAAGTTCAATTTCTAATACAATATATACTGCATGTGAATATGACTAATTCTTCTCTAAGGGAGTGGAAGAAGATAACTTCCCAATTCCCCAATCAGTGAGAAATGTGTTAAGCTTCACTACAAATTGAGGAATTAGTCAATATTATTTTTGTATAATGGTGTCGTTACCACAGTTAAGGAATGATTAAATTTTTTATTTGTAACAACAATTTATACCAATAGTCTCAGGAAATGAACAATAAAAGCAATGGTAAATAGTGAATAATTGACAATATACCAACAGTGGTAAATGTTGTGTTCTTTAAATACTAGATCTGTCAAAATCTGTTAATTCCTATTTGTTTTCCTTTATCCAAGTGCCTTGTCAATTCATCAAACGATTTTAATTTGTACATATCCCTTGAAGCCACTGCATCTTAATAAATGTGTGTTTGTTTATTTATATCATAAAACATAGCAAGAGTTTTCCATCTTGTTTTGTGTGTGCAGGCTTTCTCGTGAGGCATTTAGCAACCTGGTGCTTGTGTATTCATCTCTGGTGATTTTTAGTATGAAATCAGAAGATCTCGATGTAAAGGTAAATGAAATGAAATATAACGATGTCATGTTCAGCAACACTGACGGCCTCTGCGTCAGGTGCTGCTGGTGTCCGATGTGATGGAAACGGCCTCGTGGATCAGTCAGATCTGTTTCCACACTTTGATGAGCAGCGAGAGGGATCCAGTCACATACTTGGACAGACACTGGTTAACCGTCTTACAGTCTAACGTAGGGATAAAGGAGAAGTGTACAATCCTCCACTGTCCACAGTTAAACAGTATTTTTGTTGCTCCAGGAAGAGAAGTGCTTATTGCATTTCCCCTGCATTAACCCTCTGGTGGGTCAGCTGATGTTGAAGAGAGCTCCCAGCCTCCAGTGGCTCCTGAGTGCACCTCTGCCAGAGCTGAAGGAGATGCTCCCAGAAGTGCCTCATAAAGTGCTGAAGGTACAGTATAGAGTCACTCTATAGGACAAGGAAAACCTAAAACTGACATGTTGGAGCTTTAACCATTGCTAACACGTGTATCATTTATGACATTGTATTTCGCCTAATTTGTTTCATTTAAGTCCCCTTGTGATTCCTATATATATGTATGATCCTCCATGTTCATCATTACCGTTAATCTGTAGATCATATAAAATCTCAATATTTAGCTAAATATATTTAAATAATTGTACGAAAGAGATGATTCATGCTCACATCTCTGCTCCACCACAGACCCAGTTGCGATGCCAGGATATTCAGCTACTCAATAGTATTATTCTGTTTGAATGAGAACATATTTTTATCATAAAACCAGAATACTACTATTAATTAAAAGACCCCTACAAATCAGTTCAGATTTATAGAGCTCAAAAGAAGTAGTCAGAAGTAAAAAATACTTATAGATGCCTGCTCCTACAAATATCTAGTCTGTCGAGTGCTTCTCAAAGTGATTACAATAAGGTTATAATTTCAACTCCTTGTAGAGAGAGTACTACTCATGGATCTCTAAAGAGGCTCTCAAAGCCAAAACGACAAAAATCAGAGGGTTTTGGGTGAAATTTGGACTATTCTTTGATAATACAAGATAAAGAAGATAGTAATGCATTGAGTTCTTAAACACTGCATTTTATTTTTGACCTGGAACAAAATTTTTTTGTTTTGGTTTTAGCTTTTCAGTGATACCACTTCCCTCTACACTAAAACGCCGGACCTGAATAAGCGCAAGAGTCCAGCAGAGACTAAAGATCTCCATCTGAGTGGCTCCAGCACAAATGCATGGTTCAACAGCAAGGACCGTTTGAGTGTGAGTCCCGTGCAGGACATACACTTCCCATTCGGAGCTCAGCGGGACATCTTCTTTGTCACATCGTCCCCAGAAGAGCAAGAGGCCAACGTCAGATTCAAGTTGGGCAGTTCGTTTTTAGAGCCAGATGTTTGCACACAGAACAGCTGGACCATCAGTGACCTGTGGAAAGACAATGGAGCCTCCTCAAACTGTGGAGTCAGGTCAGGCACCAGCGGGAAAATGGTTGGAAGAGCGGATTTACAGTTCCCCCATCAGAACTGCGGCAAGCCAACCCATCAAATGAAATACGCCAGTCCTTTTACAGCCCAATCCAGCTTTAGTTTCAACAGAGATCTGCAGCTGCCCCGCAGTCTGACGCCCCCTGGTGGTGAGGACATGGAGTGGAGTCCAGGTTTCAGCCCAAACATGACTTTTCAGAAAGCCAGTGCGACTTATGGCTCAAAATCATTTGTGGGACAAGAGAGAAAGAGAAGTGGGGATTCAGAAAATATGTTCAACGGAGGTAAGTTTTTATGGTCTATTTACAAAAAATAATTTATCGTAGTCATATTTGTTTTTTATTTTAATAATTATATGCATTAAATCTAGGGTACCTTAATTTTTAGTTTCATAAATACACATTTGTCCCAACATAAAAAGTCTTGTCAAAGTAACATTGTTTGGAAAACATTCAACTTTTATCCTGATAGAAATTATGTTATATTTTACATACTGAGAAAAGAGCTGATCTAAAGATGTGACCAAAAATGCATTTGTGGAACAGTTTTAGATTGAGGAGGAATTTTACTGGATTTTAATTGTTACATTTTGTGGTTTCAAAGACAGAAAACCACAAAATGTTTATCCTCTTACTGCTTAAGTATGGCATGTGTTATTTACTAGGTATATTAT
>JAPMNZ010952055.1:0-13344 GCA_029875035.1 Pomatoschistus microps | reverse complement strand
AACTATCGAACATTCTATCGACCCTGTTTTCTATTGCTATCGAACACGTTTCTATCGCGATATATATCGTTATCGTTTTATCGCCCAGCCATAGTTTTTTGTTCCTTCTGTCTGTTTCTCCACATTGATTTCAAATGTACTGTATCACTTCTGTTTTCCACTTTGTTTTTGTTACACATTCCAGCTTGTTTTGTGTCGTACTGTGAATTGTATTTGTCATAATTGTAAAAACATGAAAGCTGAAACAGTAATAGATTGGTTGTCATTGATTTCATCATTTGGTTTTGATATATATGTATGTATTCGTTTAATTGTGGATTTCTAATTTGTTTTTTGTTTTGTTTTTTATTGTTGTAGGTTGCGTTGAAAAATAAAAATGCAGCGGTTGGTCAGGACTCGGGACGTCTACATCCCAAACAAGCCACAACTCTGCTCAAGAGGTTCCCCAAACTCAGCTCAGAGATTTGACATTTACTAAACGATTAGAACCTATGTTTTAGTTTATTTCATTAATATCTTTTTTTGGACTTGTGCTGGAAACAGGTTGTCTCTTTGAAACTGTTTCTAATGATCTCTGTTTTCAAAAATATTCCTTCTTCCATTTAAAAACAGTAATACTTTCTTCAGTTGAGAACCATGCTTTCGCCTTTTCTTTTTTTTTTTTTTGAAACAGTTTTGTACTATTCCTGGCTAATAATTTCTGGTTAGTGATACAGATGATCACTAATATTAATCATTATGTAATATGCCAATAAAAGAATGAAGGAAAGTTGTTGGAGTGTTTTCTATAACAAGGAGAGGATGATTGTTATTTTTGTGGACATATTTTTTGCATATCAAGTTAATAACTAATAATAATTTATTTTATTTCTTGACGACTTTCAAGACACCCAAGGACCAATTACAATATATTAACAACATCACACACAATATTAAAAGTACAGAATATTAACTATTTTAGAATTACAAAGAATAAGCCAGTTTAAGTAGGTATAGGTTTTGAGATGTGATTTCAAAATGTCCAGAGAGTCTAACTGTAGTAGGTCAAGCGGCGAGAGTGTTAGAGTTTTGGAGCAGAGTGGATGAATACTCTGGTCTCCATCGGGGCCATTTTGTCGGTGGGGACAGTGAGGAGAGCAGCAGAGAAGGAGTGGAGAGCAGGACGGGGTGTGTAGATGGAGTCAGTGGAGTTGGATGAGAACCGAAGTGTTGTGATCTGTTTTGGGTGATGATCCTATAGCAGAATTATGGACATGTTGGATGTGTTTTTGAAGTAAACCAGTGAAAAGTTGTTTAAGTTGTGTATCTTTTGTGTCATGTGCAGTGCTGCTGTAATTAGGGCGTGTGTTTCCATCATGTTGACATGCCCTTGATGACATTTCCGCCCAGAGGTGCTTTGATGTTTTGTCTGCACCACAGGAAGTAGTTGGTGTTTGCACTCTGCTTCTGTTTGTGCATCCATCATTAACTCTGTCATTTCCCTCCTGGGTTCACTTCCTCTCTCACATCCAGGGTGCTCCCGTCCCAATACACCTTGTCTCTAGGCATCATTCAGATGAGGACCCACTGTGGCATCTGGTGTTAGAAGTCTCCCATCCAGTAGTATCCAAGCCCTGCCCTGCTGAGTTTCTGAATGATGATTCAGATTCTGCATTTCGCAGCAGTGGCAAAAGTTCTCTAGTAAAAGTATGGATAAAATAAAACTATAAGTATGCCTTTAAGTTTTTTTTTCCAAGACTACTTTGATTCTCTGTATATCTTTAGTCACGTTGCCTTAGAATAGTATACAATGTCCCTAATGTGATTACATATTTTTTTTAAATCATGTTTTTGCCACAAAAATCTAATATGACAGAAAATTGGTCCATTAAACAAGTCTGGACCAGACATAACAAGGTTGAAGTTTATTGGCAGTCAGAGCTGGGCGCGGACGGCGGGAGGGGGATTCTGCCAGCGGCGCGTCATGTTTATTTTCGCTCCTCAGAGGACGCTGCGCAGAGGGCTGTGGGAAATGGCTGGTGCTCGGT
Organism: Pomatoschistus microps; assembly: GCA_029875035.1. Classification (NCBI taxonomy): domain Eukaryota; kingdom Metazoa; phylum Chordata; class Actinopteri; order Gobiiformes; family Gobiidae; genus Pomatoschistus; species Pomatoschistus microps. The sequence continues at coordinate 11,317 of JAPMNZ010952055.1, read as the reverse complement.
CACGGGCACTGGGGCTCCGCTAAGATGGTCCATACGGCGCCATGGCGCGGAGCCGAACAGAGTTGATGTGGATGAGCGTGTGCGTGTGCGCCACGGGTCTGCTGCTGCTGAGCGCGCCCACAGAGGTAAGGCCAGCGCGGAGCCAGAGCTGCTGTCATGTGCCACTGCTCCACATTTAGACTTGTCTTGGAAGAGTTCTGAGCCACTACTACTGGAGCTATAATAATCCGGGCCAGTTTACCACGACGCCAGGACTGTTTTTTTTCCTATGAGGCAAATAATACATAAATTATATATTTGTTTTTTTTATTCCTCCAAGGAAGCGTCTTTTAGTTTTAATTCGTTACTGTAACTATCAATAACTGTCATTATCAATACTTTCTCGTGTTGCTTTCTCTCTCTCTCTAACTGTGTACATGTGTCATCAGGCTAGTCAAAGCCTCCTCCCGCACATCCCAAATCACATCTGTCCAGTGGCTTTTCTGCTCTATTGGTCTACAGTTTACACTTAACCTTTAAACGTTTGTTGTTTGAAAATAGAATTACAAAATTACCATGATATTTTAGGTATCATTATCTGATTGGAAATAAATCTGATATGCTTCTTCTGTAGTTGTGTGGGCTACATAAAGTATATTAACTTTATGCAGCTCAATTAACTGATGATGCACTGGCTGCTTAATGTATTTCTTCATTGTCCTGAAAATGAAATTACACGAGTTAAGCTAAGACTAAAATGTTAAATACTTCACGTGCTTTAATAACATTTTATAACATGGTTGTAGATATCTATGCAGTTGGCAGCTGTTTTCTTTTTGTTGTTGCACATTTTGAGATTTCTCCCAGAAAAACTCCACTATTTCAGTGTTTGTTTTCACTTAGTCATACACTGAATGTTTGGACTTTACCCAGGGTTTAAGTCTCATGTCCATTGTCCACAGATGATAATAATAATGGCCTGCCTGCCCTAAGCACAGTATTGGGGATTAAAGTGTGACATTTGCCACAGTCATGTTTGTCTTTATTGGCTGGTAAAGGCCAATTCATAAGAACTCATACTTCTTATGGAAAAAAACAATAAGATCATTTTGTTCTTGACACTTGGAGTCAATGAAAAGTATGAATGGGCCTTTAACTGCAGTACATTTTTCATTGTCTATTTAATGAAAGCAGGCCATGTTATTATAGTTATTATTTATCAACATATAAGTAGAATTCATTTAATTTGCTTTGTTTTTTGTGTCTATAAAACTTTTTGATTTGGAAATGTCCTTAGATGATGGAGCTGGGCTGGGTTTGAAGACCTACAAGGTTGAGGTTTACTTTATATTGGGGAAATTAGCCCACTGCATTTAAGCCATCCTTTAATGCCACTATTGACCGTCTGCATTTATTCACCCACATCAATCACAAGCTCAGGCTCAGGATGTTAAAGTGATTGGTACTCTTCATGTTTCGTTCAGTTCACTATACTTTTATATCCAGATTCTTAACAACAAAATATCTGTCTTCTTCTCAGGAGGAGAATCAACAAAATGCAGTTTACAGAACAGGTATAAATTTCTGAATCTTGTCACATTGAAGTATGGGTCTATATATTATTTTTTATTATCGAGTAATATAATATTACTATTTTATGATTAAGAGTATAACAGTAAAAATGACCATAAGCTAAAACCTTTTCTGAGGCGTTTACTACCGCCTATCTTTCTGAGAACAGAAAAATCTTATTTGTCTAGCTTTCAATTTAATTCTTTATGATAACATTTATTTACTATATAATTGGATGTTCCTTTGTTAAAAAGTTAATCTATCAGACTAGATCATAACTGGCACCTTCCACAAACTATTGCAAACTTATTTTGAATAGATTGAATAGATACATATGAATGTATGTATATTCATATAGTTAATATTTGATATATATATTCATAACTAGGTTTATCTACTGTATAAGTATTATAGTAGATCATCAGGGCTACAGAAGTGATGTGATGTTTGATTCCTGCCTCATAAACGCATTGTGCTTTTGCAGATGAGCAGTCATGCTCTGGAAGTCTCAGTCCTCAGGGCTTTTACACAGGATCCATGTCAGTGACGGAGGCTGGCCTCTCCTGCCTCCGCTGGACAGACTTTTCTGATTACATGCAGCAGTACCCAGAAGGTGGCCTGGGAGAACACACATATTGCAGAAATCCTGATGGAGAACCACGGCCTTGGTGCTTTTTCCAACAGAAGTCAGGCGCCATAAGCTGGGCATACTGCGACTGCAACTACGGTGAAATGACTGCTTCTCAACTTCCATGAACCGATTGACTAATGTTAGAAAATTATGGCACATGTTGCCTTTTTTTTCAATATTATGAAGTGAGTTTTTTCCATACAAGGAGCAGCCAGGCTTGTGGGAGGACCCACTAATAACAGTGGCCGTCTGGAGCTCTACCTCCATGGCCAGTGGGGGGCAGTATGTGATGCACACTGGACTGATCGTGAGGCAAGTGTGGTCTGCAGACAGCTGAGGCTTGGGTGAGCAGCAATTTGCCAAAGTAAAATGTATAGATGAAAAGACTTTTGAGATACCATGTTTCTCATCTAAGAGTATGTTCATGTGTGTGAATGAGGCTTGAATAGTGTGCAGTTGATGGGATCAGTGCTACTGTTTCTCTAACTGTGTTATTCAGTCATGTAAATGCAATCCACCCTTTTTCTGTCTTTTTTCTTTATAGTGAGTTTGGAAAGGCTCTATCTCTTTCCTATTTTGGTCTGAGTTCCACCATTCACTATGAGCGTGTGCACTGTCATGGTAATGAGAGATCCCTGATGGAGTGCCAGAAGCAGAAGTTTGTCTCTGGCGACTGCAGCCATGGCCACTATGCAAGGATGACTTGTGCTGAGCCTGCAGGTAACCAGTTTACACCTGTTTGTTAAAGTTCTCTGTGCATCATTATTCAGCTATTTACAAAGAAACATAGTAGTTGGTTTACCAGGCAGCTTGGGTTGCCATTCGATCGGCATGGCCATATATAACAAAGCATTGCATATTTTTGCTCCTCATTATCAGACACTTGTATGTGTTGTACTGCTGTATCTCTTAGACAGCCTCCCTGTGAGACTTGTGGGTGGTCTGGAACATTTCTATGGTCGTGTGGAGGTGTACTATGATGGGCTTTGGGGCACAGTCTGTGGTGATGAGTGGGATGACACTGATGCTGAGGTTGTATGCAGGCAGCTTGGTATTGGGTAAGAGCTGGAGGAAAAGACGTGGAGGAAAAACTGTATGTGGTGTGTTGGAGTGTGATGGATAATGGCAACTTCTCTGTCTTTCTCGGGACAAGGGGTGTTGCAAAAGCATGGCCAAGGGCCCATTTTGGCCAGGGTTCCGGCCCAGTTTACCTTGCTGGTGTTCACTGCACTGGAAATGAGCTGGCTCTAGAGTATTGTCCACAAAGCAAGTTGGGTCTGCACACCTGTGAGCACGCTCAAGACGCTGGAGTGTCTTGTAACCCCTACACAGGTACATGCATGAACAAGAACTTTAGGTTTGGACCAAGTACCATAAGAGTAATAACATGTATGTTGATTCAATGTCGCCAAAGTCAGGCCACGAAGGGAAAAAAGTGCAGTTTAAATCTGACTGATGTCCAATGTATAAACTCATTATTCCCATTAAATGTAAAACATGTACATGTACATTTTTGTTAATGCAGATGGAGCTGTCCGTTTAGTGGGGGCAGATGGACCATGGGAAGGTCGTGTGGAGATCTACTCGGGAGGAAAATGGGGAACAGTCTGTGATGATAACTGGACAGAGCTAAATACACAAGTGGTGTGTAGACAGCTGGGCTTCAGGTCAGTCGACACACAAAGCAAGGTGCAGATTGTTCTTCCGTGTATTCTGTTTCTACATTCAGACAAATAACAACATTGTATGACTACATTATAGTGAGACATATTTTTGTTAAATTACCAAAGTATGGACAAAACAATTGAATCACTGTGATTTCATTGTTGGCCATACTACTATTGTCAAAGTATAACATCCTTGGACCAATCTGTGGAAAGGTCAAGCAAATCTTTTTCTTGCTTAGAGATAAAGAACCTTTATATTCAGGGCTCTCATGCTGTAGATGTTTATGCGGTAACACAGGGTATCGAGAGTTGGAGAGAGTAAACTTCTGATTTGGGTTGTTTGGGTACTTTCTGTTTGATTATAATTTGGAAATAGAAAATGCATTTCATACAATCAGTTACAGTAAATGAGCAAATATCATTTGGTGAAAAATCAAGCACAGCTGTACATGTATTTGCACTTTAGCTGTCAGTCCAGCCAGAAGAACCTCCACTTGAGTAGACAAAAGAGAAGTCAGAGGAGTTGCATCAGAGGAGAACAGGGGATATATGACCATATGTAACAGAAATATCGGTTACCTACTTTTATACGCTGTTACCAGTTACCAGCTGGGCAGTGCACCAGAGGGATCATATGAAGAGGGCCGTGGTCTGATCCAGCTGGATGAGGTGCAGTGTAATGGCACAGAGCACAGTCTATTGGCTTGCTCCCACTCTGCTTTGGGCCAGCATGACTGCACCCACAGTGAAGACGTAGCAGTGCGTTGTCAAAGGTTCTTTGGTTCACATAAGAGCCCACCTGTCACCCACAAGTTCTCCTTGGCTGGTATGTTCATAAAAGCGTTATGCTTGAACACAATGTGTATTTAGTATGGAATAACTATGTCCACTCTCTTGCAGGCCCTGTGCTGCGACTTGTGGCTGGGGAGAGCCCAACTGAGGGCAGAGTGGAGGTGTTTATGAATGGCCAATGGGGCACTGTATGTGATGATGGATGGGATGACATCAATGCTGCTGTTGTGTGCAAACAGCTGGGATTTCAGTGAGTGAAATTTAGTGTCCATAAACTGTGTAAATACATCAGACTAGTTTCATTAAGGATTAGTAAATTGTTGATTACAAAACACTTGCCCAGGGGCACAGCTAAGGCTCGGTCCATGGCATACTTCGGACAAGGCCAGGGTCCGATCCACTTGGATAATGTCCGATGCTCCGGGCTGGAATTGTCGCTGGACCAGTGTAAGTCTGATCAAGGAGGACACAACTGTCGCCACAGTGAGGATGCAGGGGTCATCTGCCAATACACTCTGGAGCCATTGCAAGACATTAGTGCATCACTTAACATGTGTGGTGTGAGCCTGAGCAAGAAACGCCGCTTTCCACGAATCATCGGGGGCTCCAAGGCCTTCAGGTACATTGTTTATTGACGTAGATATCAAATTGGTCATTGATCACTGATAGAAAAAATACACCTGTGAGGCCCTGTTATACTGTAAGAAAAACCTAAACAGACATGTCCCCACGACATGACAAAGAGCTTTGTTTTAGGTCAGCTATATATAAAGAAAGCAAGTCAGAACTTTACATACATGTTGTTAGTATTTAGTATAATGCGTTTAAAATATTTGAATTATGGGTAAAATATTTTGGGTAGCTTTTCATCAATCGTGAATCGTGAACACATTCAATCTTTTGTCTGATTTATTCCCAAACAAACAAATCAGTGTCTCTATACACAGTAAATGTAAACTCTTTACCTGTGAGAAAGTGGGAAAATGTGTTCTACAGAAGTGTCATAAAGCCTTGAATACACAAACAGCTGACAAAAAAATAAATCTGATCTATATGTGAGAGAAGCCAAAAAATACATGCGTGGGGAGACTAGTGATGACACAAACTGTTCTGATCGATGGACTAGTTCGCGCCAGCTTTAAGAAATAGTAAGATCATGAAAAATTCAGACCATGGCTTGTAATTTGCTTTTCTTTAAACTAAAATGAGTCTGTTGTCTCCGTGAATTATAGTGATGGTCAGAGGGGCCGGTGGCACATACTAGTTGCTTCACCTCCGCCAGTGTGCCCCAGGGCAGTTGTGGCTACAGTAGTCTTTCATCACCACTGTGTATGCAGTGAAAGAATAATGACAAGTGAAGCGTATTTGCTGTCCAGAAAAGCATTATTTTTAACCCATGCATTATTTAATCCCTCTTCATTTAAGGATTTTTATTTTATTGTCAAGAGTGCCTTGGATGTCTCTTCTTTCTTTGAAGCATTATTATTATTATCATTAACATCCTCACCGTATTTAGCTGGGCTTTGTTTCTAGGGGCGAATGGCCGTGGCAGGTCTCCCTGTGGCTCAAGTCCCAGTCAAAAGGGAACCATCCTCTGTGTGGAGCTTCTCTAATCAACTCATGCTGGGCCCTTTCTGCTGCCCACTGCTTTAAGAGGTAGAGGCACATATGTGCGCACTCCAAGTCGATAAAGAATAGATATTATGTATTAGACTGGACATTTGAAGTCAGCACAGAGTTCACTTCTGATTTCTCTGATGCCAGGTTTGGCTCTGATCCCAGTCGATATTTGTTACGCCTCGGTGACTATCACACTCAGGAACAAGATGACTTTGAACGCACGCTGAGGCCTGAGCGCATCGTCATCCACAGGAAGTACCAAAGCCAGGCCTGGGATTATGACATTGCTCTGGTACGACTCAAAGGCACTGAGGGCAGCTGTGTGGCTTTCAACCCTCACACCAGGGCTGTGTGTTTACCAGAGTCCAGCCGTAAGGGGGAGAAAAGGCCGGTCTCTTGTGTCATTACCGGTTGGGGATTCACAGGTAAATCTTTAATTGTTCAATGCCTCTTATGAATCAGGGACAATACCATAGACAATAACTATACAAAGTGAGTTTGAATTTAGCGCCCTCTTCTGGAGTAAGCCGGAACTCCTGTGCAAGTATGAAACAAGTTCTAGGAACACAGCATAACCCTAACCCTAACCTACAAATTAACATTTTAACATAAACATCACAAGCTGCCTTGTGTGAGAATAACTTAATAACTAAATGTTATCATCACCAATAAGTGGCTTTCATACAGTCTTGTGGTTATACATAACATGTAGTGATAAAAAAATACTGCTCCAGCTTTGAGACTACATTTTACATCTGATTGCAATTATTATGACTGTTAATTGTGTGATAACATTATAAAACAAACACATTTCCAGGCGGTATGTAATAATAAGATTGTAAACAAAATTAGATTAAAATGTTGGTTGTCAGTGGACATTTATTCCCATATTATGCCATCTTGAAAAATTCAACTAAAATTCCTTGGTCTTGTTCTACCTGCAGACTCCGAGTACTCCCGGACTCTGAAGCAGGCCCAGGTTCCACTGCTTCCTTCTTGGATGTGCAAGAAGAGGTATGGGGCCCGCTTCACCAACCGGATGATGTGTGCGGGCAGCCTTTCTGAACAGCAGCGTGTGGACAGTTGTCAAGGGGATAGTGGAGGGCCTCTGGTTTGCCAGGACGTGGGGGGCCACTGGATTCTCACTGGAGTCATCTCTTGGGGCCATGGCTGTGGGAATCCTACCTATCCTGGGGTTTATACTCGAGTGAATAGGTTTCTGCGATGGATTGATAAGGTGGTCAACAAACCCTAAATGTTGATCAAGATATCTTTGGATCGTAAGATGCTGGAAGACTTGTGGTTTGAATCCACACTTGACTTATTATGCCAATTTAAAGATTTTGCTTTTTTTGGAGAGGCGATTTGTTTGAAGAGAACAAAAGTATGTCTGTCAGAGAAAGCTGTTCATCACTTAAGATGAACAGTGAGACTGATGAATAAATGGATTACTAGAAGTTTCAGTGCCACAGTTTGAATATGTAATTTGACAACTATGAATTTGACAATTGTAACTATGAATTGTTTGAGCGATTATTGGTGTTTTCCCCACTAATTACTTAACAGCTGAAATGTGTCATTACCATTTTATCCATCTAAAAAGTCACAACACAACTGAGCATATACGACTCTCAGGGATTCAGGGCTAAAAAAAACACAATCAGTTTTCAGTTTTTCACAAAAATAGTCTATCCATTCATTTTCAGTCCATGCAGAAACATTCAGAACTTCTCTATCTATACACACTTGCTCCAGTTCATCTGGGGCGATCCTGAGGTGTTCTCCCGATGAGACAAGCCTGGAACACCTCCCCAAGGGTGCCCAGGTTTGAGCCACTTCAACTGGTTCCTCTTGATATGGAGAATCTGTGGCTCTCCCGGAGTTCCTCCCATGTGACTAATCTATATTTACAGTATATGCTAGTTATGACAATAATTTACTAGTTATGTTATTAAACATAATTTATAGAAAGTCCAGGTAGGATCTAGCACATTGATTCCAGTATATGTCAACTTTTAAAGTGAACATTTATACAGTTTGGAGTGATTCATTTGCTCCACCTTGTTATTGTTTGACAGCCTCTCTGACATAGTCTGCTTAGCGTTACGTCAATGTTTTAATATAATATAATATGATAATTATATTATCAAATACATCATGTTGCATTTTTTTAATTATTGATTAAACCATGTAGTAAGGTTTAAACCGTGCCAATGGGACACATATCTTATTTTTCTGATCCAGTGTTGTCTGCTGAAGACCACCTTGATGAGTGCACTAGTTTGTCATGCATGTCATATGGCCAATGAGCTGCTGCCCTTCTCTGTTGCCATGCGAGCTGTTGGCATCTCCACACACGCGCACAACACACGAGCGCGGTGGCTGTAACCGGAAGTCATGATCAGCTGATTGAGGAGGGGGAAGGTAAGCCATCTTTCCCCGGCAGAAGGATAACGACCAGAGCGAGCCAGATAGACATTACAATTGCATTAAAAGACAACAGATGTGCTTTTCAGGTTCTGTTCGTTGTGTGCGAAGCTTTGAGGACGGCGACATACAGTGACACTACGGACACACCAGGCGCGGATCTGTCTCTGCCGATGGTACCATAACCTCCAGTGACAATTTAAAGATCGGGAGAACATAGTTTGGATGATTATTGTCTCAGTATGAATAGATGGAGCGTGTGCGGTGCTGTTGCACTTTTGGCGATGGTCCGTGTATGTGAACCTGTCGCCGATCTACACCAAAGGGTTTCTCTAGTAAACAAAACCTCTGGAGCTATCACAAGCTAGTTTCAGCCCCCGTGGAGTTAGCTTTAAGCTAGTGCTATTCTTTATTATCGCTGAGGCATCACAGTCGAAATAATCACCTACGATTCCATCAACAATTAACACAGGCGCTTTGAAGTGCTTGTCAAGCACATTTAATCTCACAGTTGTAATGCAAGGTGAATGACAGTAGCTGTTTATGTGCCTATATGTGGCCAAGTCAATCCGTTATCTATTAGCTTTAATGCTACATTGCTAACTGAGTTGACTGAAATCCTGAGTGGAAACTTTGAACATGTTTAATTGTATTGTAAAACATATTTAGATATAAAGATGTTATAGCCGTATGTGGCACAGCTGTGCTTCAGAGTTTAACTTGGACCTGTCTACACTCTCGGGGAGCAGATAAGGCGAGAGCTGTGTGACAGTCTTCAACCCAAGTCTCTGTTCAGTGGACGGATTTTCAAAAGAATTGGGACAACTTGGGCAAGTTGGTGCTGGTTTGAATGTTATGTTAATTAAATATACCTGTATCACCTAGATCTGCGTGCGTGCAAGTGTTTGATGAGGCTTTAACATGTAGTTGTGGGCCTAAGCTCTCAGCTGCGTTGGCTTGTTGTTGCGGCCCCTCCCCCAGTCTCCAATCTGCCCTGGAGTTGGCGACTTTTCTTCACTTTTAGACTGATCTCGGGAGCTCTCAGTGGATGTAATGGAGCTGATGTTCGCCGAGTGGGAGGATGGGGAACGATTTTCTTTTGAGGACTCGGACCGCTTTGAGGAGGACTCGTTGTGTTCGTTCATTTCCGAAGCGGAGAGCTTGTGTCAGAACTGGAGGGGCTGGAGGAAACAGTCTGCGGGACCCAACTCCCCCACTGTCAAGATAAAAGGTTTGCATTCTTATTTGACACTTTATGATTTATGTCTACTTTTGTGCTACATACACGTATTGTATTAGTATGAGCCTGCTATGATAGATTGTGTCAATGGCTCAAGGTAGTTAAATTGTTATCAAAACAAATAAGTGTCAAGGTATTATGCAGCGGATTACTGCTTGTATAAAGTTAATTATTATCAATCTTTCTCAAATCTCACATTAGATGTAGTCTGGAGTGGATATGTCAAGGAAATCTCAAATCATCATTGTTGATGCTGTGTTCCCATCTCAGATGGTCTGGTCATCCCACTGGTTGAGCTGTCAGCCAAACAGGTAGCCTTCCATATTCCTTTCGAAGTTGTGGAAAAAGTTTACCCTCCGGTGCCTGAACAGCTCCAGCTACGCATCGCTTACTGGAGCTTTCCTGAAAATGAAGAGGACATCAGGTGGGCCATTCATATGTCATCTGAAGTGTGGTTGGTTGGAGATAGATGACAGTGCAAGACCGTGTTTCCCCCATCATTTGATATACTTCTTTCCTCTGTCAAAAGAGTTTAAAAGAACAATCTAATATTATTCATTATATAATATGGTATTACCATCAATAAAACAGTTATACATTAATATTTCGTCTTTTTCAAATCTGTGCACACCTGTTGTACCCCACCCTGCCAATCCAAAAAATGCTGGGACAGCACTACAATATATTTGAAACATATTTAAATAATATCGCAAGATGTATTTGTTATTGCTATTGTAAGTAACTAGAAGTCACAAACTAAGAATTTGCTTTTGTATATAGTGCAAAAAAGTGCAAAAAAGTGGAAAATAGATATAAAGGCATACCTAAAAACTCTCAATAAAATTCTAATATAAAAAATACACACAAAATACATTTAACAGTGCAGTGTACAGAGGAATGACTTTGTAAAATGACAGAAGTATAAAGTGATTGTAAAGGGCCGGGATCTCGTGATGAGTTAAGTGTTCATGAGTCCAACTGCAGGGGGGAAGAAACTGTTTTTATGGGGGTAGGTTCTGGTCGGTATGGACCGTAGCCTCCTGCCTCAGTGGTTTGAATAGACCATGTGCAGGTGAGAAGGGTCAGCAGTCATACGACCAGCCGCCCTTGAGCCCGGGCGACGTACAGTCCTACAGCGATGAAGGCTGCAGCCGATAAACTTCTTAACAAGTGAACTGTTTATTGTCAAAAAACAGAAAATACATTGCTTCAGAGGAGTGATTCTGTGTGAGTTCAGAAAGCAAAGCAGGAACTTAATAATCAGTAGTAAATCGGCCGATTTACATTTTTGGGAAAACGACTATCTAGCCGATATACCTCCATGGCACATCATTTTATAGGTAACGCAATAATGTATAAAAAGTAACATTGTAAATCAGTTGAAAGTAC
>JAPMNZ010952045.1:0-15635 GCA_029875035.1 Pomatoschistus microps | reverse complement strand
TCAGTTTTTTTCTGAACATCTTTAGAAGAGCGTGGAAATAATGGCAGTGGAATCTGCATTTTTGCAGAGTAATAAGGCAGAAAAGGCCTTTCTGTAACACAGGTCCGCATGGCAAGGTATGTGTGCATGAGTAAATGAGGAAAACGAGATGTGAAGTATGACACAAAGTCATCGGGGATGGATCCAAGCGTCTCTTGGACATCAGCGGGCAGTTCTCTGTAGTGATGTTTCTGTTAAGAGAGGATCACTTCTCAAAAAATGGACGCATCAATCAGAAAAGAAAAGTAATTAAAACTACTCATACCTTATTTCTCATTGCACGGAGAAGGTCTCGAACTGAACCACCTTTATAGGATCGAAATTTCCGCAAATCTACAAAAAAGGATACATTTTAGACAGAAAGGAGTTTTTCCGGTTTACATAAACAGTTGTCAATAGTCCACCTGTTTGCAGTGGTACAGTAATGTGCTCTCTCCAGTCGCCTTTGACAACAGCCCTCCCTCCTCTTTCTAAATGTCTAACAATTGGTCCATCCAACGGCTCCTTCTCAATTCTATCGCTCACATCCTAAAACAAAAAAACAAAACAAAACTAAGATTTCATACTAAATGATGTGATGAAATGTGTAATCTGTACATGCCTGGAAGAACTGCAACTCCTTCTCCAAGGTCCAAAAAAAGGGGTGCTTGAGGATGCACTCTGCAGAGGGCCGCTTCGTGGGCTCCATACTCAACATTTGATCAATTAGATCTCTGGCTACAATGTCCTCTGGTGAACAATCAGACAATGGACAGTAATACCATGAACATAACAATATAAATGTATCAATGGCTTTTGAACATTCAGAATCTCACCATGTTTGTCAATTTGGAGATTCTCCAGGCTGTATTTACCAAATAGAATGTTAGCTTGTCTCTGTATAGATTTACCAAAAGGATGGCTGCCTTGGGATACCACATAATAAAAGACACAGCCAGCAGAGAATATATCCACCGCACAGGTCTATGTGGACATAAAAAAAGAGCCCAGTCAGTTTCAATAGTCTCCAACTTCTCATCATGTGACTGTTAGTTGCTTACAGGGTTATCTGTGCAATCCTCACTGAGAACTTCAGGTGCGATCCATCCCTCTGTACCAGGGACCCCAGACCTTCTGCTGAAGCTGTGTCGCCCCACGGCCAACTTTTTACACAAGCCAAAGTCTGAGATCATGGCCTTGGCGCGCCCATGGGCGTTGGGCATTGACACTAAAATATTGTGAGGCTTCAAATCTCTGTGGACTATGAAAAAAACATTGCAAATTACATAGTTACAAATACTGTATATGCATTGCTAGATCATGAATTGTGTTTGAGTGATTCTTTTAATTACCTATGTTGAGAGAGTGAAGGTGAGCAAGTCCTGACATTGTCTGCTGAAGAAGCATGACTGGTTCAAGTCCATGACGATCAAAGTCTTTTTTCTCCACATACTAGACAAACAAGACAATTATATTAAAACTATAAAAACAAAACTTGCCAGCTCTGTAACAATACCAAGTCATTCATTACAGTACCTCTTGGAGAGAAGCAGCACACAGTTCGATGGCGATATACTGGAACTGCCGATCTCGCTCCGTGCAGAAGTAGCGGATCACATTTGGATGCTCATCAGACTCCCTGAGCAGCTGAACCTCTCGGTCTGCAAAGCTAAAGCACTCTGGCAGGATTCTCTTCACTGCTACTGGTCTATTGTCAAACTGACCCCTTTGTGGGAGGAAAATCACTTCATTAGACGTGCTTTTTAACATTCCAGTGAGGAATTGACCAACCTGTACACGATAGTTCCTTCTGCACCGTGGCCGAGGACCTCTTTAGGACGGAAGATTATGTTGCCCACTCTCACCATGCATGTTTCTTCTTGAAGGGAATAAAAAAAATATAGAAACAGTTTAAGAAAATACGGACAAATACGAACAAAACCACTACTGTCATAAGATTCTACCTGCATCGTCATGTTCATTAGCAGAGCTTCCCATTTCAGACATGGAAATGTTGGAGTGGTTGGAGGCTCGGGGCGTGACGTTGGGGCTGCTGTGGTCGGAGCTCTCTAAGCGAAGGTGGGCCGCGTCCAGATAGTCACTGTCTGGACTAAGGACCAGTCCCAGGTCTGAGGCGGGGAAAGGCTGCTGCCTCTGGAGCAGCACCAGTCTCTCCTCCATCTGCCTCTGAAACTCCTGGTGCTGAAGCTGCTGCTGCTTCTGCACACTCTACAATGAGACAAACATTTTTATTATAAAAATGTTCTAGCTATAGCATTAACTATTTTTAAAAAAAAGAGGGCATTGTTGCACTTGCTTTTGGGTAGGTAATGACGAATGCCAACCAGCCCGCCAAGAGGAAGGTGGAGAAGATAATTGTAGCCATGTCTTTGAGCATAGAGTCCACTGGGGCCTCAGGCTTCGCAGAACGGCCACTTGCTCCAGGTTCTTGTATTGAAGTTTCAGGTGGTGGAGATGGAGGGATACGATCATTCACTCCACTTTCATTCACCTTCTAATGATTGAACACAAGAATTACAAGGATTACAAGGAGACCAACCAAGGAGAGGGGTGTCACATAATTCACAAACTTACCTCATCTAATTTCTTGTCAGTTTTAGGTGGGATGACATTGCCTTGATTGCGAGGGAAGTTGTCAGGGAATTTCTCTAGAATTTTGTGGTGAGCTTCAGGAGGGGTCTCATGGTGACCTAATAACAAATAGGAATTTATAGAGTTAGATGATACATCTAGGGATCACTGTATCACAGACAAATCCTTACATACCGATCAGAAGTAGATAGTTTCTCATTCTGTTCACACGATTTCGCTCACGAAGTGCAGCGTTAAACTTGACGCTGGTGCTTGGTGTGATGACACATTCTTTGTCCTCCTCAGATTCCTGGCTGTCTGGTCCCTCCAGCATGGGAAAGGTGCTGCCACGAGGCTTCACACAAACACCAACACTTCTTATAATTTATACAATACTGTGCAAGTTTCGAGAGAAGTGTTAATTCATAATTTTAATCTAGTCTTAGCCTTACACATGTGTACAAAAAATACCAAACTGAAATGATAAATGCCCAAAGTTCATGTTGAATGTCTATAACAATGGTGTCACATACTAGACAGAGAACACCTCAGGGGGTAATAAGTCTGATTCAATCTGTATATTAGCTAGCTATGTTTAGAGGGCATTCATATCTAATTGCAAGAATGCAATGGCTATTTCTAAGATCTAAAAACAAAATCATTTAAGATTATACAGTAAAATTGTATTTAACGGATTTGTCTGTTACTTACCACCACAGTCACACCGTCATGAACCAGAGAGGGAGAGGCATAGAGACTGGTGGAATATTTGCCCACATATAATGTGGCCCTGAGACAGAAAGAACATTCAGTCACAGTGAAACACTAAATATTTTTCAAAAAATATCATAAACAATATACAAGGGTCACACAATAAAGCGGACTAACAAATATGGAACAACTATAAGGAAAACATTTGTGAGGGTTTAAAACAAGAGACAGAAATGAGGAACTTCTTACATAAATTTGTTCTTAGGCTTCTCCTCTTTGGGGAAGGGGTACTTCCATTGAGTGATACGTCCAACATCTCCTGACATGAAGGTGAGATAACGCAGCGTTTCTATGGCTACATTTGTGTGGGGCACTTTCCGAAGTCCCTCGCGTTGCCAGATGTACATGGCAACCACTGGTGAGTTGTAGTTCTGCACCCACTGGACATCTCCTGTATCACTGTCCACAGTGACCACAAGGCCATCGCCGTTTGACACAAAATGGGCCATTTCTGAGGAAACAACATTACAATGTGGGGCTATTTTCATAAAACCAACACATTTACCGCAATCATAACAATCTCAATAACATTCATTGTTATAAAAACAAATGTATTGAATAGGAAAACATTTTCAACATTTGTAAATACATTTTAAATTATACTTCTGATGCAGAGTTTGAAAAATAGGTTACACATACTTTACATTATAGATTTACTTACTGTACTTTGTGTCATCGTCAGGAAGAGTTGATGCATAATCAGAGTATGTGGCATTCCAGCGCAGCTCTCTGCTTTTGGTGTCATACATGGTAATCGTATACTCTGAAAATGAACAGGAAAGTCATTTGTACAGCTGGGAATGCAAAGCGGTGCACTATAGAAGGTTGAGTTACGATGAAATCTGGCCCATATTCTTTGGCCTGACAGTAGAATATTTGACACTTCAGACTCTGGGGCCTAGGACATTGTCTACAGTCTCTTTCTCACACATACGTGAGTGGGGGTTACTCATGGACAATGATAGTCACCAATGAAGCACAAAGTCATGAGTTACAAAAACAGACGTCAAAACAACCCTGTCTAGTCTGTTTTTGTGTAGAGTGGGAAAGACAATGGGTTACCACTCTGTCCATCCATCATTTTTCACCACTTTATTGTTATTATTGTCATTTAGGGTAAAGGCAACAACAAATCGTAGAACTTAGATCCAAACAGAATCTGTACGCACCTGTCCGCCCAAAGTAGAGCAAAGACGATGATGGACAAAGCATCTCGGCAAAGGAGGAAGTCAGGGTCTGCTGCTTTTCACCAGTCAAAAGATCCACCACATACCACAGGTCCTGCTTTTTACCTGCAAAGACACAGTGCAGTTAATAGACAGGCAACCCAGGGACATTACAGCCTTGAAGTCTCATAATATTATGGACATTTGCACTTGTGGATTTGTTTAGTCAAACCCAATGTGACCTGTAGTATCATCTAAAGTACTTTTTAAGTAAAATCTTTAATACAGTTTCGGTATAACAAGCACCAGTATGATTTGCTGGAGGAGAATTAGATCAAATTAGCAAGGGCCACCAAGGATTTTAAATAGTTTTGTCCAATCAGGGACCTGTAGGGGTGAGTATTAGTAGGTCTAACCAGTAGTTTCCAGTAGTTCCCCCTTTTCAAATTAGAAAGGCACTTTAAGATAAGGACCACAAATGTTGCCAGTTATATTCAAAACAAAGGATTACGACATTAGTTTCAATGCAAATTTCAAAAACGCAAATGAGCGCTGAACTTTAAGCGAAAGCCAATTAAATTAAGTGTATCTTTGTTTATATTGGTATTTCATTTATAACCCCCATACAATATTTCTTATTACATTGACACACACAAGTCGTTGCTACATACCCATATAAAGAACTCCATCTGAACTGCGACATGGAGAGGCTTGGACTAACTCGGGAATCGTGAAAGGCAATTTCTATACAGAAAAAGTTCAAAAAGGAAATGTTAGACTGTGTAAAAGCGATACATTTTGAGTGTGCATTATTAGTGATGAACAGTGAAACAAAATGTAAGTTTTGCGTTTTCTTGTGAAAGGGGAAATTAATCATTTTCATCGGAATAAACTTAGTTCCTCTTACAGTGAGACCTTTGTTGTTCTTTCCTCCGAGTGAATACAAGCTGCCGTCGTTTGGGTCGGGCAAGAAGGCAGGCCTGGAAAAATTAAAAATAGTTATACACCTCAAGAATGATTAGAAGAAAAGCAAGGCCAACAGGTTTGCACTGGTCTTGTGGCTTTTCTAACTGACATTTGTGTTGTATACTGCTATGTACACAGAAATGGTACCTACTCTGCAACATGCGTGGGGACCTGAAGAACTGGATCTGTAAGGAGGAGAAGTGACAAAATAAATGACACGGTTAATCAAATAAATGAAATGTCTGCAGATGCAATCGTGCTGGACGTTTAATACTGTAATTCAAGCCCTGTGCTGAAACACAAGTCACGGGTCCAAGGTAAACACGCTCCACCCGTGCTGTGAACTCAGAGGGTGCGGACCAGATGGTGCTGATCCCTAATCATAGCCGAGGGGGGTCATCCATAGCCTAGAGCTGGGCGGAGGATTACTGAAAGGTATGCAACTGTCAATGTTCATTATAGGACTGGGTGACAAAACCATTTCTTGCTGTAATACCAACAATGCAGTTAATGCTGTGGGTAGATCCGAGAACATTTGAACTCAAGGGAAGACAATAGAATACATAGTTGTGTGCAGAATTGAGGAGTGACTTTAGCTCAGCGCTCCACGTGAATCTGTTGAAACTGGAACAAAACAGCAGGTGTGCACAGAGACAGGCACAGAATTAATATGCAATATATCTTCCAGGAAAAACAGATGAAGCGGAGGAAGCAGCCTGTGTCTATTCATTTGATATGAATATTAAATGGCCAAAACACGGGGCAGTTGAATTTCTTGATAATAGAAGTATTCTCTATGTGCAAACTTCACAGCCTTGAGGCCGAGCTGAGTTCTTTCAAGAAATAAAGTTGTAGTTCTGCAAAAACATTGGCGCATCGTTATCATTGTTGCTCAATAGTCACAGCTAAGATAAGAGTTTATATTTCAGTTGTACACAGTCGTTGATTTCTAGAAATGCTTTGATTGAAGCAAGGTCAGCTTTGTTTTCATTCATGCCACAGTGACCTAGACAAGTGCTAAAATCTTTCAACTATGTCCAGGACTATGTTTGTGGCAAATAAAACCCTCGCTTTGAGCACATTCCAAAAAGAGACAACAAAAGGCAAGATCAAAGAGACTTTGCATTTCAATTCTCCTCGATGTGCCTTATTGTAATAATTATAATTTCAGGACACCACACATGCAATATCACACGAGAGCTGCCCTTGCCTCTGTCTATCCTTGTTATGAGTTGATCATTAACCAGTTTTGATGTCAACGGATAGTGCACGACCAGCAACAGAGCCATTACTCACAAATGCACCACTCCATGTGTCAATGTGGCGGTACCTTCTTTTAGAGTCCACTTGATAGTGCCCGACTTCTTGCTAACGGCATGGAGGTTTCCATCCAGGGTAGATACAAAGAGCAGACTCTCAGGAAGGGACACTGTACTGGCACTGCAAAAGCAGCCCTAGAGACACACACAAACAACATATTTAAAATCACAGCCGTAATAGAAGCAACATTTTGGGTTGAGGCATGTGCACCAAGGCAACTTATAAAATGAACAGATACATTTTTAGAACATAACAGAAGATTTTTGCTTTGGTCTAAAGAAATTCTTATAAGCAATATTACTAATGCGAACATGCAAATTGCAATTTCAATTTGATTGGCATACAGTAGCATAAGAGAGGAAACAGACAGTCTGAACACTTCAGGCTTGTTTTAGTCTAAAGAAATATTATATAATATATACATATAATTGCTGGAGCACATAAATATTGAAGTGAGTTATCCTAAACGGCACCCTGGGGGAAATACAAGAAGCCCATACTAAATGCAAATGGACCCATGTCTAATTGCTTATGGGCTTATAGCAGTATTCAAGTGCTCTTAGGAGAGACTAAACCACTTATGTTGGTCGGTTCAGTCTGAATGTGTAGACCACAAATTTTCTTCTGGTTACATTGTACAAGGCCTGGAGTGGTACTTTCATCTGGCTTTTGAAATAGTAAGTAAATGGCAACATTCAAATGAACTGAAACAATATTTTGTTTTCAACTATGAAATTGAAACTGGTGTATTCAAACATCAGCACCTGTTGCAGTTCCCATCCATCTAAACCACAAAGCACATATACCAGTAAAAGACACATTGCATCTATGCTGTCCAATGCCTCTATAATTTGCTACATTGAAATGTTTCAACAATTGCGCAAGTCTGTTGCATAAGAGGACAGAACTGGGCGAACCTCAAATCTGGGCCATTTTTGAGTCCTGTGTCTTTCTTAAGGAGGACTAGGGATGAACCGTCTATAGAACTAAGAAAAAACCACAATTGTAAATAAGGAAAAATGAAAACAGACGGGGTGTCAGTCATACAAGTTGAAGTCTGTTTACACTTTAGAGTTCACTGGGCTTTAAACGCCCCCACACATTGGGTCATACTAAAGGAAGTGTGATGCTGTCTTGTTATGTTGGAACAAGTATTAATGCAACTTATTGCCATATTTCAGGAAGTCTCACATCTGTAGTGCAAGTGCAACACAGAAAAACCTTGTCTGTAACTAATACTTTATCATATGGATATATTGTCTAATAATTCCCCCTGCCCGAAAGTAGTCTCATAGATGTTAATCTCTAGTAATATGCATTATGAAATACACTGGACAATGTAAGTGATATTGATCAATTTGTGATATGTTGCTTCATTCTGAAAGATGTCACATGTTGGTCCTGGTTCATGCACACTTCAAACTCCCAGGATCCCATTGTGATAAGATAGGGCAGATCACATTATCGTTCAAACATGCTAGCTTTGGTACATATAGGTATGTCAACACAAAGAGAGCATGTGCCAATGCTAACTGGAAAAGTGTGTTTACTACATGTGGCATAGAGTTATAATTAGTTATAAATTCCCAAAGTTCAAGTTAAATGTCTTCAACAATGGTGTCACATACTAGACAGAGAACACCTCAGGGGATAATAAGAGATTAAAAGTCTGATTCAATCTGTATATTATCTTACTATGCATTCATATGGAATTGCAAGAATATTATTGTAATTTATTGTTATAATTTTCTCCATCCAAAGAAAACATGTGGTATTGGTATTGCATATATATTAAGTCAATCTAGAAATTATTTATTCAATAAATCATCCAACAAAAAAGTTTAGTCACAATTTTAGTATACGAGATTTAATTTTCTTTGCTGTATACGAATAGAAATATAACATGTCAGACAAAACCCATCAAGTGCAATTAAAAGATTTACCATGGCTTTATTATATTACATTGTGTTGGCATCTGGCAATTCAACGCAAACAAAGAAAACGTACATTATATAAAATTACACATTTAGATGTTTTAAAGACGTATTAGAGACCTGGAAAAAATTAACTGTATGTTTAAAATAATGTTGAGCTAAAGACCCGGCTAGCATAACTAGTGTTAGCTTAATATGAGAACGCATGTGCATGGCGGTATCATAGTAGTGCATTTGGTGCTCTTTAAGCCAATAATTTAGTAAATGTGAAAGACCATGAAGTTATACTACTCTCATGAACTTATACGCGATCACCCTTACCTTTTGAAGGAAACCACAGCAGCAAAGAAATGCCAAAATGCACCACACCAGGGCCCGACTACTGATCGTCCAGTCCATGTTTTCTGGTCTCAAACCCTGGGGTAGACAGTCTTTACACTTAATAACTACATGTAGCCTCAGATTAACCAGCTACCAAATATCGTAGAAGAACCATATGTTTAAACAGCAAAAGCATTGAGTTAAACCCCTCTACATGGCATTAGTGTGGGTTCTTCCTGAAGTGAAACGATGGGGGTTGGACTTTGGGATAGAAGATTGGGCGGGACGCAAACACGACGCCAACCAATCACAAGACAGCTGCTGTAACCGGAAACAGTATCCCTAGGTTGCATCCAATTTCTGCAAATACAATTCCTTCCATTTATTTTCTTGTGTTTTAAAATTGCCCTTTTACGACACGTGGTATCTCAAAGTTTGGGGAAATGTAACACCTTTTAAGACATTTTATTTCCACTTAGCAAATTTTGATGCAACAAATTTTCAATAAAATAAAAAAGAATGAGGGATTTCTTTTTTCCGAATTCGGACATAAATTTACATTTAACTATTTCCTACTTCCGCTTTGACTGTCTGTCCTGAGCGCACATGTTTCACATGCATACACTGGACACAGTCGTTCACAAACTTGTCTGAGAATTCTGTGGACACAGTCTGACCGGGTGAGACTTGTTTTGATATTTTTTATATCTTTTAGATGTTTTATAACATACTATATTTTCGATTTTGCTTGATGACTTCTGTATTCTTTTCAGCTTTAGGCCTGCCTCGTCTCACCCGACCTCGTGATGGCCCTGCATGCTCATAATCTTCAGGTATGCTTTTATCTTACATGTAAATATGAATTCTGTTTAACTCCAGTTGCTATACATGTGTTGCTGTTTTTTAGTGAAGCAAGATTCCTCTGGATATAAGCTACGTATACGCTCGGGGCGTGGATCTAATGGTGAGAGACGCGGCATAGGTCCAATGTACATTGATACTTATTATAAGTGATGATACATGTGCGTTAGACTTCTGATGTTCAAATGAAGTCATCTATTAATTTCTGATTGTGGATAGAATTATACAGCTCTTTGTGATTCAAGATGAATCACTGAAATTAAATTGTGTATTTCTGTGTGCAGGCCTGTCTTTACAATATCCAGATCTACAGTAGGTAAGCATCAATTACAAATTAAGGAAATGCAATAATGGTTCTATTTGATGATCACTGATGCGTTAGACTTCTGATAACTTCTGAAGACAATACACACTCTGAAAGGACCCATACCAGACATGACAATTTAAAATATGTTGGACCAAAACATAATTCTAACAAAGTACTTTTCTTTCCCTACAGGTATTGAACTTTTGATGAATTTTGTGTAAATGAAAATAAAGTTTCATGTAATACAGTTAGTAGTTTGATTTCTTCATTGTATGTGAACATTTTCTAAGTGCAAAGTCATCATTTGCCCTAGCTGCTATTAAGAAAATGGAATAGTTGTCTTGGAGCTGTCGGATATCACAACATACAATTTACACGTGGAGCAAAAACAAACACATTTCAAGCAAAAGTTTTTATTGATCCACAATGATCAATTGTAACATTTTGTGACATCACTGAACACAACAGTAATGTAAAGCACTGTGCAAAAACACCCAAATTAAACTGAAAAATAATGGGACTTAAAACTAAAATGGCACAAAACGCATCCACTTCATTCTCAAAACGTGATGGCTCACTATGAGGGAATGTTCATTATTTAAAGGCACTTTCTGCCTCATTTCACAATACATTAAACATAAAACAGTTTCACCTTTGAGAGCGGCTGGATGTCTTGGCAGACTGGAATAGGCTGTATCAGTAAAGTCTGTTGGCGACAGTACACTCATACACAGAACACAAATACTAACAGCATTCATTAGCTGGATGATATATTACATAATAAATAATATGGCTGATATCCAGTTAAATGAAAACATCCAAGTAAGTCTCCTGATGCAACCAAACACTTGTACATTACATGTTATAAAGAGACAGAGCTTCACTACCCATGTCCCTCAGTTCTCCCAGTTCATTTGATTGCTTGTTTTCCACCACACACTGCACACACACAACTGAAAACGCTTTGGCGAAAAAATCAATCACTTATTTTGAACTCCAAATAAAGTATTAAAAAGCACAAATTCTTGAACGCTCCTATACATCTCTTTTTTTACATTCATCTACAGGCATTATTTAGCTGTGTTGATATTCATACAGCTTGTAATAAAGCCGGTTCACGTAAAAATCTTGAATCTACTTTAAGCAGAGCCACAATGTATTGCCTATCTACAGCATTTGGAGCCTTTAAGATGGACACAGTGTCAATATTTCTTGCATACATGACACCAGTAAGAACAAAAATACCATGAAATGCATATGGTGGCATTAATATCGTAATCATACAAAGAATACAGAAAAAAGAAACAAAAGATAACATATTTAATAGATAATTAAATGTGATGGCTATTTGGTGGTCCTATTCAGGGATTTCTGAGTCTTGAGTTATGTTTTTTTTTTTTCCAAACCACTAAATTTTACTTTCAGTCTAAGAGCTTTAAAGGCAGCCACTGGCAATTGGACAGAAATAAAAAGTACAGTAAGAGACCCATGCGAGGACCCCGGCTGTACCTTTAGCTGCTGAGGGGCCAGGTACTTGTTGTCTATTCAGTCATGTTGCCGTGACGATGGTTTACAAGTCCTCTTGCTTACATATGTCGGAGACCTCAGATTCAGAGACTTCTGGGTCCTTCAAGGCCTCGTTTGTCACAGTCACCAGGTTGATGTTTGAACGCGAGTCCATCGCAGAATGCATTAATGGGAGCCACACATCGTCCATGTTTGGCATCACAAAGATTTTCTGCAGAAAAGAATCAATTCAGTCAAAAAAGGTAAGATAAAAAAACTGAATACTAATGTAAATTGTATTAGATAATTTTCAGGTTATACAGTATGATGCTTTATTATCAGCATACAAAAAATGTTTAACGTACCTGAAACTCCTGATTTAGCTTCTTCTCAATCCAGTCCGTTACATGTCCTAAAGTGACCTCTCTTTCGCCCAGTTTTGGTCGTGCTTTGAGCTCCAGATGAGGTGGAGTCCGGAAACCATACCTGAAAGTGTATAGTTTTTTAAATCTTCTGTCTGCTGGTTATTTTTTAGGTTATACAAGTATTTAGATTATTCTAATCAGTATTAGTGCAGTGAGGGGATGTCAGTAAAGAGACTTTATAATGGTTGGTAGTTTGGGATTCAATAATCAAAAGATTGAAAAAAAAAATTATGCAATTTTATTTTGTAATACATAAAGTTTTTTGAGAACAGTTACAGAGAGCTGAATGAACTCGTCTTATAACTTCATCTGTTTATGGACTTCTCCTGTCCACCTCCAGGTTCCAGAAGTACAAAAAAACCTTCTTTTCTCAGAGGGTTTTCCAATACCTTAAAAGCTTGTACTTCGCTGGGCGATGACCAACATTTATAGTATAATCTTTAAATTAGGAACATTTTGCGTATGAAACCCCCTACACAATAGGCAATAGTTATAGATGCTATAAAACTTTTTTTTTTTTTTAAATCTATACAGCACTTTACTCTACTTTCGACATTGCTTTTCAGATGTACCAAGTTAAAAGCAAAAAGCTGTTAGAAGCAAACGGTCAAAAGATACTAAAAACATCTATGCAAATGTTACTTCCGCAACCAGAGCAGCAGAGCATTGTGTCAGTGGCACTAACAATGTTATTGTGACAGGGCTAGTCACGCATAACAAATGCATTTTCAAACAGGACAAAACATTATTTGCATAGAAAGAAGTCACTCATGAGACCAACTGCATTTTACTGCTCACACAGCTGCTGAAGTCATTCCATGTTTGACCACCAGAGGGAGCTCAGACAAACGGCATCCAGGCGCTAAAACGCTTGAAAAAAAAGTACCATATTCTGTCGGTAGGAGGGGGCGGGATGTTGACAGCCAAGGTCCCTTTGCACTCCTGCACCTCCACAGTCAGCAGCAGAGGCGTATTGGACACCTCCTCCATCTTCTTCTTGATGAATTCTGTTTCTGTTGCTTTCTGGAAGTATTTGGACTTGGCAATTTTGTCCACAAAGCGCATGATCTTACTTGGACGGTGCCCTCCCACGTAGCTACAAGCACAACAAAAAAGAAAAAAGGAGGTGGTAAGAAGTGAGTCAGGTTCATAATTAATTCATACAACCATCTTCTGCCGTTCAGCACCCACTCTTAAGATGCTGTGTCATGCATTACATCGACAGCGTCAGACATTAGCAAATGAGTGGGAGGTGTGCATTTGTAGTGGTCTGAACAACACACTCATTTGTATTCGACTTTGGTTTTACAATGTGGTGAACTCACCCTTCAGCTCCAGGTATAATAGCTTTGTCGCTAAGCAGTTCTGGTGGCTCCTCCTCATCTGAAGACCCAGCACTTGAAGATTCCTCGTCACTGTCGGCTAAACAGTAAGTTCTGGGCCTGGACCTGTCGAGCACATGTGTTTTGTTTATTATTCAGTGACAGACACACAGGTTTTACATTTCATGAACTAAATGATTTGCATTCCTTAAAAAAGAAGTGTAATGCACTGTTTTTGGCCATTAAAAATGAAAATGAGACTATTTTCTGAAAAATGCGTTCTGCATGTAAATCCCGATACTACCACCAGAGGGAGGAGTTATATTTTTTTTTAAATAAAAATATTACCGGTTGCAAACACAGCCATGCGATTGTAAAGATCATAATTTCACAAAGATCATAATTTCAACTAATTCATGGGCTCGACGTTTGGTTTAAAAGGCAGAAAACTGTTCTGAGCAGATAGTGATGCAATAACGTCATATTATTACAGGTCTGAAACAGGAGCTATTAGCGTGGACAGATCAAAAAACCACTCCAGGTCTCCAGGTTTTTGATCAGAAAAGAATGTTGTCAATTTTGTATACTATTTCCCCTTTAAAAATCTATCTAATGTGTATTTGTCTTTCCTTATTATTTATGAGAAAGGATCCAGGCAACAGGGCAGATATCAGCATCTTTTCCCAAACTCACCATTGAGCGCGAACGTCCACGAGGTTTGCATTAGAGAGAGGATTGTGGAGAGGGAAAAGAGTGGAAGAACCAGCAAAGTAGGATGTGTAAATAACATGAATTTATTTATTTTACACCTGACTCAGCAGTTTTAAATGGTACAACACTTTAACAATGACAATGATATAATTTTTTCACATATAATCTATCTTACCATTCTTTGCCTTGCTCTCCCAGCCCCTCTCCCTCCTTTCCCAGGCGAGCTAAGTTCATCTTGGTTTCTAACGTCATGAGGAAGGAGCCGCCGTAAGTGATCTCCAAATCAAACCACAGACCTAAGACAAAACACAAACAACATATTGAAAAAAGGCAATTTCATTTTTTCTCCTCAGTCCACTTTGAATGAGAAATAAAATATATTTCATATGTAGGTCATGGTGGGAAATATAAGACAGTGACTGATCTTGATTTTCAATTGTTGTTTAATAGTGATCTTTGACCAAGATAAGATATACTTTATTGATCTCACAAAGGAGAAATGTATTGATTTTCACCCTTGCACTGATGGGACTGTGCAATATCATGGAATATTATTGCGTAGAAATTGTGCAGACGAGCTTATCCTGATGTTGAGAGTGTCTTGTAAGTTGGTGTCCAAAATGTGAGCCTAAGACAAATTTCCCTGAAGGAACAATACAGTTGAACATAACACCATTCAAAAAAGCTAATATTTGGTATGAGAAATATGTTGTTTTTGTAAAAACACAGTGAATGTAAATGTACACTGTGCATAAAGGAAGTGTATCAAGATTGAACTCAAGCCGTAAATATTTACTTTACATATTTTTGACTCAGTAGTGACCCAGTGGGTGTGTGAGTGGGCATCATGGATGTGGCTCCAGGATCAGTGGTGTTGGTTTTCTGGTGCAGGGCTCCGTCAACAGAGAAAACTTTCAAACAATGGATTCTATAGCATCCTACAGCGATGTGTGTTGGGATATTGTTTACCTTTGGAAATCATTCAATCATTCAATACCAATTCACCTGATTGGTCCAAGATTACAAATAGCTTTTTCTTTGTGTTCATTTGATTTTCTATTCAATGCACTTTAAAAGTATCACTTACATCTGGTGTCATGTGAGTAATATCAAATATAAAGATGTGACTCGGCTCAAAAAGGTCAGAGACCAAAGGCCTTGAGACCACAGTCTTAGAGACCACAGTCCTAGAGAGACCACAGTCCTAGAGAGACCACAGTCCTAGAGACCACACTCCTAGAGAGACCACAGTCCTAGAGAGACCACAATCCTAGAGACCACAGTCCTAGAGAGACCACAGTTCTAGAGAGACCACAGTCCTAGAGAGACCACAGTCCTAGAAACCACTGTTATATACAAGGCACAGCTGAATGATCCTCATCCAAAGCATATGTTCAACAGATATGGTCCAGTTT
>JAPMNZ010952042.1:0-11505 GCA_029875035.1 Pomatoschistus microps | reverse complement strand
AAGCCACAGACAGCCACAGACAGACACAGACCCAGACAAGACAGAGACAGAGACAGAAACAGACACAGACCAAGACACACTTATAACAAATTCTCAAGCCGAAAGTTTCCAGTGACATCCTATAAATTCTTCAAACTACGCCATGTCAAGAAGGGCTGTGAACCTTTTACACCTGTGCAGCACTAAGACGAAGCAGCTAAGTGTTAACTCAAGCAGACACATCCACCCTCCAGTGCACACAAATGTACAGGGTAAACAGGCCGCGCACACTCAAGTGGATTGCACCTTTAAAACATGCTTTCCTGCGCCCGGACATATTGGATTAGGAATGATTTTTTTTAGCTGGCGTCATCCCTGAGGTGCTAGATTAAATGCCATTCCCACTTTAGCCCAGATGGTCACCCGAATAAATCATGCCGTCCTTATATGCACACGATCTTCCAATACACACACACACACACACACACACACACACACACACACAAACAATAATAAATATAGTGAATTGCTCGCACGGGGAAGATATATAACATGCTGGAACATTACGGTACCTGTACGCTTCGCTGCGTCTGTTCTTTGTATTTCAATCACTGAATCGATGGGCCTAAATTGATTGTAGCTGAGCAAGGGGCCCAGAGATGTTCCCCCTGGCTTGCTGCCCTGGCCCCGGTATTGATTAGATCTGAGCGAGCCAATTGCTTTCACACTGGATTAAGGTGTTCCGGGGCACTGAGCACGGACGGACGCTGGGTCAGAGGCGGAAAGACGCGAGAAGAAGAGGAAGGAAAAGACCCAAGGATGTGCTGAAACGTAACATGAAGGCTAATTATGAACATAGGCTAATTATAATACATGAAGGCTAATTATGGACCACGCCCATTACAATTGTTGATGATATAGATACGGTGTAGGGCTGATTGAAACAAAAGAGAAAGATTGGTGAACTTTTCTCTCCATGTTGGAATCCTTTAGATCAGAAGGTGCTGGCTCAGATCAAGGGTGTAATCTGGGTTGACCCCGGAGCTAAGTAGCCGTGGGCGACGGTATTACACTTCAAAAGCTGCGCTCACAAGTTTGCTACATTCCACATCTAAAGTTGTGCTATAAAGAAAGTATATCAACTTACTGAATGTGCTAACAACAAAGAACAAGGAGAGAGTTTTAACTGTTCTCTTGGTTACAAAAGATCCACAGATATGAAGCTAACCCAACTGCTACCATTTGCTCTGTGGCAATGGTTTGAATATTATGGCATGTAATATTGGACTGAATCCCATCAGCCATGATGTCCATGCATGATGTATGTGCTTTTTCAGGCAGGCTGTGCTGATCCAGATCCAACTTTATGTTGTTGTAAGATCAATCATTTGAACGTTATGGGGTCTATCTGAGTCTATACATTGTTTTTGGAAAGGGGTGTGTCTAGCTCTGTCTTTGTCCGGAGTATTCCAAAAATCAATTGCATAATCCAAAACATGCCGTTCCCTTTGAGTTACACAACTTAGCTCCAAAGAGAAATTACCTGATTTATACCTGTTTCTCCGATTCACATGTGACCTACCTGTTACGTAACTTTACATAACACCTTTTTTATATTGAAATTGTTTGAGGAACAGTTCAGCCAAAGAACTTCTAATCAATACTGAGGCACTCGATTATATTAAATTATATTATACTATACTACAAGTTACAAGAACATTATCACTCTTCAATCGAAAAAAAAAAAAAAAAAACTTGACCAGAGCTGAGAAGAACAGCAAATCATCCACAACATTGATTTTTGAACAACGTGAGTCCATCTCCAGAGACAAGGCTTATAAAAAAACGGTGCGCGCCAAGATGGAGGCCCACATTGTTGGTTTGGGGCCCCATCTCCAAGTGCTCTCTGAGAAGCACTAACCCCATTCACGCGGCATTAGGGTTGTAAAAGCATCACGTTGGCTGCGTGAGTCAGGCCGCTGAAAATACATCAGGGTTAATACCTCCATTGTTACGTCGCACAACGCCACGAGAAGCAGAACTGTGGTAAAGAAGGAATTAAAGAGGCAAAAGAAGATGAGATGGAGAGGAAACAAGAGAAGGAGAGCCTGGGAGCTGCTGGCCTATTCACGCCACAAAGGTTTAGGAGCGTATGGAGAAAAGCAGGCACACACACTATTCATATGAAAAAGACTGACGCAAAGGCCAGAATTCTTGCATATTTGTTCAATTCTAAAAGGAGATAAATTAATTTACTTACTAATAATGATGATGATGATGATAATAATAATGATAATGATAACATTACTAATAATAATTGTAGTTATTTCTGCTGATGTTTCCTGTGCTTTCATTTGTGGGGTTCTTGAACTGTATTTCAACCGTTTTCTGTATTTCGTGCACTATGAGGAAGGGATGTTAAAGCTAAAACTTGTGGTGTGTTTTTAGTCCATTGAGTCATCTTCAAATAAAGAGAGGCTTGAAGTTCTTTGTTTGCTTACTTTTCCATCTTGCTCTTGGTAAGAGCTTTAAAAGGGACACTTTTACCAACTGTAGTGGTTGCTAGAGCTACTGGACTGTAGCAACCAGTGCTTCTGACAAGTTGCCCCAGGGTCATTGGAAGGACGGGTCAAACGCAGAGGACTTTATTTCCCCACAGGAACAAAAAAGTATTACTTAACCTTCACCTTACGGAGGTAAATAAAGTGCACCTTTACCTTTACCAAGAAATCAACCGCTTCTCCCACCCTTGCAGTTAGCATAAGACCTGGATTGTTCATGGAATCACAGGTAAGCACAAATGATTGACAAAGGCTATGTATATGCATACCAGTTTTGTATTAATTACACCACACAGAGCTCTTGACATAAGGATGTCACTCACACATTCAGGTGCTTTTAATGTCCTGCCCAAGGACACGACTGTTTTCCATCCTCTTCTGTCGGGGCTTGAATCTGTTGGAGTCCAGCAACCAGTGGATCTGATATTTTTGTCCAGAGTGAGGGAAAAAAGGACAGGTCTCTCATACACAGGGCAACGAAGGCGGACTCAACAATTCGACTATTTTTTAATAAAGGACAGAGACAAAACAGAAATGATTATGACTGCACGGCACGGCACATCCTTCAGCTCTCGTCGCACCCAATCAGCTGAAAAACAAATATACAACGGCCAGAGACTGCGACTTGTACATAAAGCCGATAGAAAGGTCAGTTTTGGAGAAGCCGTGTGGGAGACAGAGGGGTAGATAGCGAGGCGCTGAAATTGACAGAGTGCTTGAGCATGTGTGCCTTTGTGTCCCTATCACTCTGCGTTTGCCTCATTCCCCAAAGGGTCTTATTATGCTCTGCACCGACTCGGACACAAAAGGCTGCGTCTCTGTATCCACATCCCCCTGAGAAGGTTCCGCA
This sequence comes from Pomatoschistus microps, assembly GCA_029875035.1. Taxonomy (NCBI): domain Eukaryota; kingdom Metazoa; phylum Chordata; class Actinopteri; order Gobiiformes; family Gobiidae; genus Pomatoschistus; species Pomatoschistus microps. The sequence continues at coordinate 8,115 of JAPMNZ010952042.1, read as the reverse complement.
CACAGCAAATCCATTTGTTTGTCAGCTCGACTCCAACTAATCAGATATCATTCTGAGAGGCGTAGGAGCGTGCATCGCGTTTTGGCCTGGTTGTCCCCCGCTCTCTGATACGATCTCTGGCCTTTCACTGAGCTGGCCGGGGCCTGTATGTGCTGCATACGAGCGCCAAAAAGCCATGTGAGGAGTTATAAAGCTATCGCAGCGTGCATCTGCAATTATGGATTGGGAAAACATTACACTTATGGCTACCCAGCGAGAAATTCCATGTCTGCAGTGTTGAGAAATGTGTGAAATGTGAAATGATCCCCAGTAGGTGTCTTACTAGCATTACTCAGAGCAAGAGTACTCTGTTGTTGTAGTTCATGTAATAGTACATCAACCAATGGGAAGCACTGTTTTTCAAAGATGCAAAGTCATTATGAATATAGCTACAGTAATGATGTAAAAGGTGTTGTTTGTAGTTGACTGGTCACTGGCCTTCTCTGACTCTCTCATAAAGAACCCCACATGAGCCTTCTTTGATGATGTAGTTGATTTGAGTGTAAGGAGATGCTCATCAAACACTAACTTTGTCAGTGAAAATCCGCCATAGCCACTAATATCTGATCTTGTCAAAGTATGAAGTCACGGTGGGAGAAGAGGAAACAATAAATCAGTGTTCCCCAACCTATTTGAGTCTTTGCACATCTTTTTCATTGACAACAATCACTCGCCACACCACCGGTTGGAACTGAAAAACTTTGCAGCCTTTATTAACAATGCAAAATCATTTTAATCGGAGTGTATTATATTAATGTTTTTAGTTGATCAATCTCATCTCACAGTGTCAATTGGTTTCTGTTCTGTTTTATTTCTGTACTTTTATCTTGTTCTATTCTATGTACCTGTCGTGTGCACACCGGGGACTTCTACAAATGTATTCCAATGTGGTTTTACTGCAAATGGCGAATAAATGAATCCGAATCTGAATGTTATAAAAAAGATTAAAAATACATTACATTTTTCTCACATTATTTTATTTTCACAATACACTGCAATTAATAATTAAGCTTCAATATTAGGACATTTTTATTTTTTTATTGATTGAACGTTATTTAAATTCATACTTAGAAGTCAGCATCACATTTAACAGGAGGGTACTGAAAAGGTGAAAAATCTCAGCAAATGCCCTGCCTACTTGGTATTACAGTTGCCATTTTTAAACACTGCCTCCGTCCACTGGAGCCAGTAGGCAGCTCTCGACCTGCTCACATGGGCCCACTCACACACTACATCTACGAGTGGGACGTGGGATAGGACTACTTCATGCGGAGGTGGATAGCGACTAGTTACATATTAAAAACTATTTCGATACACGTGCATGAATTATGTACTTATTCCAGTAAAGAATCTTAGATAAATGTGCCTTTTATAAATTGCTGTAGTGTAGTGAAGGTTGGAGGAGAGAGATGGAGGGAAGTATTGTTTCTGGACTAATTTGCGGTTTTTGTAGCATTTTTTTGTCTGTCTATTGTTTGTCTAAGATGCTACAGCTTTGGATACAACGTCCAACAAATTGCCATGTTTTAAACACGTTAAATGTCATGTGGTATTTGACTTAAAAATCTCTTAATCCCCACTGAGATTGCAAGCGTTACACACTGTTACAAATGAGATCCATGGGGAGGCCACAGTGTTTACTAACATTATAATATATTCACACATCCGCAAATGGAATAATGTACTGGTTGACCCGGATATACCAGGAGGGTCTAAGGATGATTGACAATCCAGGACGGTTTGGACATTGGATAAACTGCAACCCTACAGTATAGACCAGGGGTGTCAAACTTATTTAGTTGAGGGCCGAATAAAGTATGTATGGGCTAGTTGTAGTTCTCTATTATAAAACATATTCTTTACATGATGAACGTATTTTGAACACATTTCACATTAGTTAGATTGGATGTTATTCTCTCATAGATTGAACAAAAAGAGTTCAGTTAACGTACATTTAACACAAACTGGACCACATTTTAAGAACAGAACAATTCAAAAATATCTATATCTAACAGTACAACTTCTTATTACATGTTGACATTTCTGAATAATTCAAATAATATGTTTTTTTCTTGGGGAAAAACAAACAAATTACTCGTATGTGTATTTGTTGTTGCAATATCTTGTCTTCTAAGTGTTTGATTCTAATCTGTTGTTGGAAAATTGCCAATTTTTGTGACGTCCTCCGAGATGCTGTTTGGGGTTTTTCAAAGCTGTGAACCAATTATCAACATTATGCAAAAAATAAAAGCCTTGATAAATCTCAGTTTGCACGTAATGACTCTTTCATATTTTCGAGTCACTTTGGAAAGGTTTTTTGATTGTGCATGATATCAAAAATTCCAACCTTTTCATGCAAAACCTAACTTTCATGTTAAATTTACCAATCTCATCCATAGGAGAAACTCAGCTGCCCCTAAGCCCCTAGTGTGGGAACTTGGTAAACAAATGGAGCACAAAGCGTTGACTTCTCAAAGGGAGGATTACCAAGTCACTCTCTCGCTTATTTGCCTTTTTATCTCTCCACCCCCTTCTCACTCACACACCCAAATATCGTCAGCCAGCCCTGCTCTCTTCCCTGCCTCACTTTCCCAATCCAATATTCATACAATGCCCGCCTCCTTTGGGTGCTTCAGCCGCTATAGACAGCTCTGTGTGTAGTGGGGGGCCCCATGCATGCAAGATGATTGGCAGGTCTGTCCAGATCGATAATTCGCCTCCGAGATGCCGTATTGAATTTTTATAGACGCTTGTTTTTCCCATCTCATTCTGTATCGCTGACAATCTCTGTCTGTTTGCCATTCACCGAACTTGTAATTAGACATATAATGACACGGCATGGGCAGATTTAGAGATATGTCTAATTGGTGGTTAGGGTTTCCAAGATCCCAAGGTTTTGTTTGATATGACTAATCATTTTTAAATGGGTGGCCTGCTGTCAGACAACTTCCTTGATGGCACAACATGTAGAAGTAATTATTCATGTAGCACACAGTTAAAGGGAGGGGTTTAAGTGGAACTATAAAGCAGGAAATGTGATTAGCGTTCGATTGGACACAGCACTCTCTGGTTCTGATGCCTCTGTAAGATTGCCTCTTTATCTGAAAGGGGATATTGATATGTTGGATGTTTTATAGACTTTTAACATTTTAAATATTTAATAATGGAGCAACAGTAGTCAATCCGTCTCCTATAAAGGTGGTAGTTCAATTACGGTTAGAGAAAGTTATGTCCATGGCAAAGACATGTTGGTGCCTATTTTACTAATGTATGAATGTGATGACTAAATGTTGTGAAAGAGCTAGTGGTGAGGATTGTAAAATATCAAGTAATCAAGTTTTTGCACACATGATTTGCACCTTTAAAATTGTTATATTTGTTGATAAACATAAATTATATTCAATTTACTGAACCCATAGATTTGAACAACCACATACTGCATTGAGCATATATGTTTAGTATGAGGATGACCATCCACTTTTGATTAATTTTCTTATAATTATATATATCATGATCTACTTTTGTAATAGTTTAAATTTGTAGTCAGTTACTTTTCAAATTATGAAGATAGAGTAAATTAAACCCTCACTGCTTCCTGATTGGTCATTATCAAATCCATTGGTCGAACTATTCTCCTACAACAAAATAATACTGAAAAATATACTTAATTTAGTTGCTGATAACACTTTAGGGTTGACATATATTCAATTCTATTTCCATTTAGTTTCCTTCTATCTACTTACAAATCCAAGTCTATTTCCATTTAGTGCTGCTATCACTGCAAATCTACAACGAATTCCATATTGTACAAACAGAATTCACTGCGGTGATCCTTCGCTGTAAAATACACATTTGAAAGCTTGCTCCCGACCGCTAAGATTATAGTGCTTTTCACACCTAATGCATTACGTGACTTTCTTTACAGCAGGGGAATCTATAGTAGAACATTCAGTCATGCACAGTATGAAAGCAATACCCAGGCTCCACCAAATGTACACACTGTTAGCGGTCAAAGATTTATTTTAAAAGATTTTTGGTTCTTTCAAGCTAAAAACGTGTTCATTCCCACGCCGGCGATGTTTGGAAGTTTATGACAGCTATTCAGTTTTAATTAGACGCCAACACAACCTTGGCCAGCTCTCATTCATCATTCACTGCCGCTGATAACCTCCAGGTGTTTTTCCATTGTCACACTAAACAAGGCTGGCTTTCATATCAGGCCAATGGTGCACATGCAGATGGATGCTGATGGCACAGGCTAAATCAACAAATCAGAGGCAATGGAGAGGAAGAATTAGTTGTGCATCCCCAACTAAAGAGTGTCCCATCATTGTGCCATGCTGAGGAAGAGGAGGCACGCTGAAGAGCACACTGGAGCATGACAAAGCTTTCAGAGCCTGACCTCATTTCTCTGTGTGAAAGTATAAACATGAGCAAGATGTGGATCATTAGCTTGCAGTTTTATTATACCGAGTACAAGATAGAAAAGCTGGATAATAAAAGAAAAGTTAGGGCAACATTTGAGGGATGCGACACATTCGATCCGTTGGAAGTCAGAATGTTGAAGCAATATATGAGTAATTATTAACTACATGTTGCAGTTATATGTGAATATTTGTTATAGTGGGGCAAACGACGTCTGGAATCAGGGCTGGGTATCATTCAGAGCTTGTTGATACGATACGTCTCTAAAAACAGGAGATTTTTGCAAAAAAAATTCTAAATGATACAATTAATCCAACGCTCTGCCACATTTCGACTAAACACTGCAGAAGTATTTTGCATATTTACTTAAGATTGTTATGACAATATGTCAAAACATTTAAGTTCCCCCAAAACAATTATATTTAAAAACAAAACAAAAATGTGTAAAATATCAATATTTCAGATGTAAAAAAAAATCATTATTGAATCAAATTGAACTAAAATGGTGCTGACAATTGAATTGTTATATTAACCCAGAATGTTTTACCAGTTTTACTAGTACAAAGTTGTTCTGGCATTGAGGATAAAGAGTAATTACGTTGTGATCAGAGGGGATTTTTATTCACCACTTCTTTGGTATTGATTCCTAACAGGTATAAGTCTCTATCGTTTACATAGTGTTGTTTGGCATTATAAAAAGACATTAGCATCATCGTTCACCCAAGGGACGGCTTTGAAATGACATAACATGACCCATAAAAGCAACAACTCATGGAAGGTGTCAAAAATTCTAGCTTTAGCCGCCTTAACCTTTCTATGAGTAACAAGGTCTGCTCTCACCCGAACTGGATAAAAGCCTTTTCCGTGGCTTCCTTGTTTGGACCAGATTTCTATGTCGTATTGTTCCCTGTTGGCCTCTGACAGTCGCTCTGGATTTGTTTAACAGCAGTAAATAGTAACGCTCTGGTAACTGCATTTTAACCCAATGTCATTTCTAACATATCATTTCTACAGTCAAGGTTTGGTGCTAAAACTGGCTGTTTTACTTTTACAATCGTCACTAATGGGCACTGTCCCTGTTCAACTAAATCAATGAATAAATAAAGGAGTTAAAGAAATGAGTCATTCAAGCAGCGTGATTTCCCATTGGGATTCACTGCAGCAGCCGCTTCCGTGTCTGACCGAAAACCACCGGAACGTCCACATATGGGAATACAACAACTGTCCCATTGAGGCTTTAGGAAGGTTCAGCTCGTCTTCTTCGTAGAATTGAAAGTACTTGGTTCATCATTGCTAACTTACTGTTGTCTGGTGTAGAAGAACCAAACACTTTCCGTCCCTTTGAAGCATTTTTGTGAAATAATCAATAGATAAATCAATAAAAAAGAACAGATCCCCCACGACAAAATGTGCACCCTCATGTGTCAGATAAACGTTGAATGTACTTTTTTTCTTTTACCGATTGAAGCTGGGGTTCTCTATATTGACATGTCCCTGGGGATGACTGCTCTTAGTCGCTCTATTGACATTGACTTTGGAGCATTCTCCTTAACTGTGAAATCATAATTAAAAAGCATGCGTCTGAGGAGTGTGATGGATGCGGGTCGAGTCTGGGGTGAGGGGTGAAGAGGACCCCTCGGTGGAAGGTCCTTTGTGTTATATCAGGCGTAGGGTGCACGGCCAAATTAGGCAGAACCCGGCCATCTGCTGAGTCTATGGGCTTCTTTGTCCAGCGCTGTCCCCTGTGTCTCAGAGTGGCCCCCAAAAACCATCCTCTGTCCAGCTCAGACCGAGTCCAGACAAGAGCAGGGTATATGACCACTAAAACACACTGCAATATATACATGCTAAATCAATTCACATCAACTTTTCTGAACAAAAATAGAGAGAGAACAATAACGTCAGCGATAAATCATGAATACTTAGTTCACCTTGGATTTTATGACATAGTTAATTTTTTGTGGTCTCAGAGTGAGGCACTCCAGCTTTAAAATCCTTTGCTAGGCTGTTGTAATGTTATATGGCTGTAATGTGGATTTTAATGTGTGTTTTAGCTTGTATTGTTGTAGTGCTGTGTGCATCTGATTGTATGGGCTCCACTTAATATTGCTATATGCGTTATTTATTGGTGTCATGAGATTTGTTTGTGTTTTGATTTAAAAAAAAAAATGTATATATACCCTTACGCTACTCGAATGAATTGCCCTTGGTGGGATAAATGAAGTTGGCTGAATCTGAAACCATCATTACAACTGCTACATAGACATCACCCAATACTCCACACATAAAAGGAAAAGACTTGTCAACAAGAAGCTACTGGGAAACGGCACAAAACAACATCAGACAAAACCACGGAACATGCGGGGTCAGAACGAAACTCCAAAACAACTTCTTGAAAGGCCGTGGGGGAATAAAAAACCCTGCTGACCAAACACATGACCTCCAGAGAAAGTGAAGGTGAAGAAAGCAGACAAAACAAGCTCTCTGAATGGGGCCAGGACAGAAAGTGCCAAATAATAGGAGTATGTGTGGGGCTTTCAAAGGACTCTCGGCGTGCGCTGGCGTTTTTTTTTCAATANCTGCATGTGTGTGTGTGTGTGTGTGTGTGTGTGTGTGTGTGTTTGCGTCTTTTTCAACACACTGTCCGGGCCATCTTTTCATGCGGTCATTGTTTTGGTCATAATTCAGCCCCGACAACTATCCAGCCTTAAATCCCATGGAAACCCATTCATTCCATCTTCACCAATGTCGTCCTCTGATCCTTTTGCGGAATGGAGCCACGGAAAAAAGACGGGGACTTTGCTTGAATGGGGCTACAAGGTGACTTGGTAGTGAAAGGTTGGTGGAGGAAAAAATGTTGCGGCCACACATGAACGCGTCATTTAAACTATAGGGTAAAAAGTGTGGAACGGAAAAGCAGACAAGGCCAAATGGACTGGAATTGGATTTAATAGCTGTGGGCATCTTTGTGCAGGTTGTGTGCCAGATGCTTTTAGGAGCAGCGGTTTATAAAGTAATGGCTAAATTAAATGTCAAAACAACATGGAATCCAGAAGCTTATTTTTGAGGTTGAGCACAATACACTAAAGGAAATCCAGCACATTGTTTGGATTACACAAATTGGTCATCTCATTTTCAATGTTTCAATGGATCTGTGGCAGAATGTGGCTAGATATTGGAAGAGAATACAAAACAGTTCAATAATCAGCAAACCCAGAAAAAAAAAGTGGGTTTCTGCAGTGTGATATATGTGAGAAGAGCAAGTAAGTAAGTCATCTGTATTTCTATAGTGCATTTCACAGACCAAGGTCACCCAAAGCACTTTACAATGTTTTGCAGTACCAAATATTTTCCTTTCACTTCACACATTAGGATGACAGAAGCGAGACGGTGAAAACTTCTGCCAATCATAGCTTCCAACCATCACCGTTCGTCCACTTTCTCCTTACATTCAGACTTATTGTACATGTTTTTAGTGGTAGGGGAAACCTCCACAGGCACAAGGAGAAGATGCAAACTCCAGACAGAAAGGCCCAGTCTGGAAAGGGAATCAAACCCATGCAGGACCTTCTTTGTTTGTTTGTTTGTTTGTTTGTTTATTTATTCATTTCAGGCATTTCACATGAGGCAGAAGTCACCTCTTGTTCATAA
>JAPMNZ010952026.1:0-16978 GCA_029875035.1 Pomatoschistus microps | reverse complement strand
ATCTGTGCTCCTGCTCAGTTTGGAACTGTTGGAAGTAAAACCTGCAGCCACATGGCCCTTTCTGGAACCGGTTTGAGACCCCTGCTTTAATTGATCCAGCTTTATCAAATCTGATGCAGATTCCGATACATGGGCTTCAATATCTGCTGATACCTGATATAAATACAAGGGAAGGGACTGGGGTGCCCAAACTTTTTTAATCAGGAGGCAACTTTAGTTTACCCGTAGTGTCCAGGGGCCAACAATCCATATTGTAAAAATATTCAGACTCGATTCAGACACTATAAACTGGACCAAAACTGATCAAACTGATGATCCTGAACTCAAACACCCAGTTTTATTTGCTACTGTCTGGGCTACAAGCTTTGCACATTAAGATACTGAAGGTTTTGCCAATGTATCTTTACAAAACAAATCGAGCTCTGTCAGATTGGATGGAGAGCTTTTCCAAAAACAGCAGGTTATTTTTCACAGAATTTCAATTGGATGCAGGTCTGGACTTGGACTGGGCCATAATTGCTTTCACATCACAAGTTGTCTGTTACTTTGTTGTAGTCAATCAAAATAAAACCCTGAATTAACCCTAACCCTCTTTTGTTTGTGGTCATAAACAAAAAATGCCAAAGCCCAAGTTGAACTGTACATATGTGTGTTTTTTAATGCTCTCACTTGACTTGTGATCTGCTCAGCTGGACCTGGACTACGGTGCCCTTGCAGACATCGTGCAGCTCGATGGCGCCGCTGATAACTCTGAGGAGGAGGTGGGTGCGCTGGAGGAGAATGACTTTTTGGGGATGATTAATGCAGAAGCGATCAGGGCGCTGCAGGAGGGAGACAGCGACGGCCTCTCATCCAGCAGCGACAGCGACGGACCAGAGGACGAGCTGGCACACGTGGAGGACGAGGTGAGACCAATCGATAGTATTACATCCACTGCAAAAGAAAAAGTGTATTGAATTTGAATGTTTAGTTGTGGAATGATGACATGAAAAGTAGTTCATTACTTTGCCTCTTCAATATTTGCTTTTTGTTTTGAAACTATTAAAAAGACAAGGGAAATGTCAGTTACTTTTCAAACTGAAGTGAGAGTAAAACTTTTGGGAAACCAGCACCATAATAGACTGTAAGCACTGACCCGCCCATACTCACCTCTGCAGCTTCCTGATCTTAATGGTCGTGATTATGCCAAGAGAGGCCCTTTTAAGCATATTGGTGAAAAATACTTACTGTGCATAATGGTACAGTGTCCCAGGGTCAGAAATGGACTCAAATAGTTGCTGACAATACTTAGCCTGGCTCCAGCCGACCTTTAGCCCCGCCTACATAAAATAGCTGAAATTGTATGTAGGCGAGAAGGTTGGCTAGAGGATAATAATTATTTATAAAGTATTGTTTTTAACTTTTTTAACTTAAATGACCTCCTCATGGTTATGTGTTTGCCTGTAACGTAACATGGACAAGCTCATTTCTATAAATCTGATTTGTGACTTTCCACTTAAGGGTTTTCATCAAGATACCTATTTTTGTCCTGCCTCAAAAGTCAGGAAAAACAATGTGAGTGGGTTTGCATCTCCAATAGCCTGACTCCTTTGGGGGAGTTCTGCTCCTTTCCAGGGAATAATAACTATAATCTTATACAAAATGGCATGAAACACATTTATCTCCATAGAAAATGGTCCAAAAATAGCTTCTGTTTCCATGGGTATAAGCCACAATGCCAATGTTGTACACCTCCTGAAAGTTAGATTCTCTTCAATCATTGTACAAGTCTCAGATTATGTAAGAACAAAGCAGTCGCTATGGAGATGTTTTTCATGAAAATGTTCCCCACCATGTATTTAACAAGACTTAAAATGACTGCAATCTTGATGTGAGCAGGATACCTCCATTCTTCACTAATGTGACCTGGAAATAGAATTGGTTTTACAACGTGCTTATATTTTATTCTCAAGCTGAAAAGGCAAAAAAATATAGGTATATACTCAGTAATTCAACATACAATGTGAACTTATTATTCCTTGCATGCTATGTGATAGATATATATTTATTTGTTATAATGTTGATTCAATGGCTCACATCCTGTAAAAATTTGAACATTCAAGGCACATTTCAAGTTGAACTACAGAAATAAATCACATTTTCTGAAACACTTTTAGGATCCCTTAAATTCAGGCGATGACGTGGTGGAGCAGGACATCCCCAACCTGTTTGACACGGAGAACGTAATCGTCTGCCAGTACGACAAAGTAAGAGCGCGACTTACTTTTCATGTGTCATTGTGGTCTTCTGAATTAATAATAATAATAGTAATAGTAATTGCTTTATTTTTTATTTTTTAGATCCACCGCAGTAAGAATCGCTGGAAGTTTCATTTGAAGGATGGCGTGATGACTTATGGAGGCAGGGACTATGTGTTCTCCAAGGCAGTGGGGGAGGCCGAGTGGTAGTGGGCTTTAGAAGACTGTCTTTTAGTGAAGATGGTGATGTAAAAGTAAAAATGTTAGTTAGGGTCCCATCTCTCCAGCTCAAAGAAGCTATTTTCTGTTTTGCACATTTATTTTCATAAATGTGTTTTTTTCATAACAACTTTTCTTCCTGGTAAAAATATCTTTATTGTAAGCCAATGTTTTGTCTACTCATTACTAAAACATGTTTGTATCTTTTTGTTTTGCCTTGAAAACATTTGGACTAAATGTTTAAGTGAACCTTAATCGTTTTGTGTCTGACCTTCAAGAGTGCAGTTTCACAAACAAAGCTGTCATGATATAAATGTTTAATACCATGTTGGTGTGTAATCACATTCTTACATCAAAATACAGATACAGAGGGAAAACATAGAAAATAAAAGCTCTGTAGAGCAGCATTTATAAAACATACTCAAATATACATATCATAAATACACATATGGAATTCACTGGGAGGAAATAATAACATTATTTAGAGCTGATAACTTAAAAACAATAAATTGACCTAAACTATAATAGAATCTACAGTAAAAATCAATCAATACTTCATTATCTCACATGTACAATAAATCCAATTCTGGCTTCAGTTGTTCAATACTTACCTCCTTATATAATACAAGTGCATGATTTTTCAGACACGTTCTGTAAAAACACCTTGAAGTTACATTCACCAAACACAGCTCGGCTCGTTTTGAGTCCGTAGTGTTTTCTCCGTCATGTGGTGCCTCTGTTCAGGAAGCAGCCCTTCATTTTCAGCCGATGTGCGTAGAAGCTGAGCGAATGAGACCTCCCACTGGCCGTTTTCTGCGCGTTGGAGAGGTGCGAGGGCATTGTCTGGGATCGGTAAAAGTCTGCTTGGCCCGGACAGCATCCACAGCGGCCCAAAAGCGCGCACACGTCTTTCCGGAAGCCCCGTGTAAAAATGGTGTAGAGGAACGGATTGCAGAGCGAGTTTACGGGGTAGAAGAGAATTAGGAGGATCTTTGAATGGGACACCGTGATCAGAGGCATTTTTAGAGCCGCGGAGATGGCGAAGAACGAAATGGGCGCCATGCAGATGAAGTCGGTGAAGATCAACACCGCCATCCGCTTTGCAATCTTCGTGTCACCGTTGCGCGTCGAGTGCTGCGGTTTGTGAACGCTTAAATAGATGCATATGTAACAGTAACACACAACAATGAACGCGATGACGTTGACGATCAGTATCACGATGACGTAAATCTGCGATATAGGCGTGTCAATGTCCATCGGTAGGCAAATGCTGACTTTGCCATAGCTGCTGACCCCCACTAGAGGGAGCACTGCGACCAGGAGAGAGAAGAACCAGCCCGCAACCATCATGGCCGCCACGTGGTGCATCTTAAGCCGCTTGTTGACATGCATGGCGTTGGTGATGGTATGCCAGCGCTCCAGACTTATCACAGTGAGCGTGTACACGGATAATTCACTGGCAAACACGGTCAAAAAGCCGGCGATGCCACACCCCGGCCCAGTCTGCCAGTATGTAGCGTGGTTGTAGTACTCGTGGAGGGAGTGGATGTCCATGAAGGCGATGAGCATCAAGTACAGCCCCATGCATAGATCTGCGAAGGCCAGATTGCACATGAGGAATCTGGATATAGTCAGCTTGTGGTGGCTGATGAGGAGGATGAGCAGAACGGCCAGGTTTCCAGTGATGGCGAAAATAGTGATGATCCAGGAGAGGCAGCGGAGGACGGAGAAGCCCAAAAGGTCCTCGCACGGGTTAAAGTCATCGGTTTCGGGTTTGCAATCGATGTCAGAGCTGATGAGGCATTCTTTCCGAAATAAGTCGTTCATATGTCTGTCTGCAGTAGCATTGAGGTTCCTGTGAAAAGACAAAGGAGATTCATAATAAAGGTCATAAATGATTGTTTTGACATTAACTTAAAGACTAAGTTTCAGTGTGCTGTGCTGTAAGTGCACCTCGTGACGATTTAGATGTATTAGTTTGAACATTTTTTACTTTTAACAGTTGATGAAATGTTATTATCAAGACGTAATGCAACATTCATTGAAATCGCAGCAGTGGGGGCAGTGGCTATGGCTTGAGCAACAAATCCCTGTCTAGGTACACTTCCAGCTCACCCAGAGGAACCCTGAGGCTTTCCCAGGTCAGTTGAGGGACATAGCCCCTCCAACATGTCGTGGGTCTCCTCAACTGGCTCCTCTTGATGTGGAGAAGCAGTGGCTCTACTCTGAGCTCCTCGCCTCGACCATGTGTCTGCGATCTCTTCCTTGCGGTCGTTACCCAGAGTTCATGACCATAGGTCAGAGGGGAACTTAGTCTGACTGGAATATTGAGCGGTCCCTCTTCACCAAAACAGTCCCATACTGCATGTGCTCCACATATCCATTTGCCCATTTCACGCTCCATTTTTCATTGAAACTAAATTTTGAACACTAATTCAACATATCTTTTTACAAAATATATGTTAAATTGTACAAAGATCCCAAGGTTGACTTACTTGAGGCGATCGCAGAACTGTCTTGTTTTTTCATCAAGGCTTTTGCTTCAAATGTAAAAAGAAAAATAGGATTAGATCGTGTATGCATTTGTTTGCTCTATGCAGGTGCATAAGTATGCCTCATACTTGTGTTCATTGCGCCACTTATCAAAAGCGCAGCAGTGGGAGGGGTATGTCAGCTCCGCGGTACGGACCTTAGACAGACCCCCTAAATCTGGAAGAGTCTTCAGGGCATAGGTTGAATTAGCAGTGAGGTGCGTCATATTCTCCAGGCCTCTTTCTGGGAGTGCTCTCAGAGCAGTGGACGACACATCCCTGAAAAGTAAACAAAAACATAAACAATGAGTCAACTTTCATTGAACTGTTTGTGATTTGTTTCCGTCTAGTGGCCAGATGAGGTAATGACAGGATTAGATCTCTAGTAATTTCCCATGGGAAGGGAAAAAGCCAATTACAGTAAATTCTCTTCACATACAAGACATTACAAGTCCATTCACTTTACTATTACTATGATTTTGTAACTCCAAGGAAGCTTCACCAAAGCAGCACACGTAAGCACACCTTTTGGTAGGCTATAGGTATACAATTACATTGTATACGTATACATCATTCATGCAGCAAAATATCAATGTTACAGTACACTCAAATTACAATATTATTGGCCAATAGCAAATCGCAAAGCTAAACTATGACGTTAGCCACAGCTTCCCAGCAGTGGACGGACTGAAGCGATTGGCAACTCCGACCACCAACATTACTCACTCTCCACATTCATATTACTCCATGTTTTGGGCGGTGGGGGAACCGGAGCGTCCAGAAAAACTCACCCAGACACCGGGAGTAGCATGCAGACTCCACACAGAGAGACCCCTGGGGATTGAACCCACAACCGTCCTTTTTAGACATAAATGATTGTTGTATATGCTAAACATAAGGCTGTCTGTGTTTAGAGCTCTTAACCTTGTATTTTCTAAACCGGTTCAAGTCCAATCCCAGAACGACCACATTTCTTCAGAATCATGCAGCAATTACCACATTCCGTTCCATTGGGTGAGATTTGGGTAGTGAGTTAATCATAATTTCTTTGTTTCACTAGAAGAGCTGTTTTAATTTCATTTCTGTTGGTCCCACAGGCGTCTCTGGAGCGCTGGTACTAAAACATTGTGCACTAGTGTGTTTTCAAATTCATCACAAACCAGAGCAATGCAACAGATGATGTAGTAGATGTACCAACAAACTTATTTATGGGCCCAACATTTATCATGCAAATAGTGAAAAACACTATATTTTCTGTCAGCTAGAGAGAAGCAATGACCATGCACGTTTTGGTCATATTTCTCTAGTTTTGAGTGCTCTATTCCAACTGTCTGCAAAGTGCACTACAACACTGAACTGAAATGCTCCTATTGTGGGATGAATAAGTGTTCTCCTCTCTCTTGTAACTATAGTTTATCAACACATAATGGCACTTCATGGACAGCAGCTGGGCCACTCATACACTCATACACTATCTCCACTAATAAAACACACACTTTTCCATGTTATTGTTTAGTATCCTCTCTGAATATTGAGTCATGTGAGGTAAAAACTGATTGGAGTTGAAGTATTCTTTCAGAGACCTTACAAGTAGCGCTGGTTATTTGCTCACTGATCAGCATTCCGCGCCCCGTGTGGCTTGTTGGTTGTTTACACGGAGCCTGTCACCCCTCAGTGTTTATACAATAGAATGATAAACAGTCTTATGCATATTCATCTCTTTGCTCTGACCCAGTTCAAAAATGGTGGCCTCTACACGGCTCTGAACAAGCATAGATTTACAATGTGTTTTCTTCTGAATAACCTGCAGCTTGGTTCAATTTTCTTATCTACTGATACGAATAGGGGTTAAAATACTGGGGTTTGCACAAGACCAACAGTGGCCGGTCTGTGTGTAAACTTGCTTTAACGTACATGTGTTCAGGCAGCGTTTCAGATTCATGCTGTCAAAATCTGGAGCGGTCTTCCTGAAAATGTGAGGCCGGCTTCTCACATTTTCAGGCGACGTTCAAATACAGCTGTGTCTAGCCGTGCCTACCACTGAAAGATTATATCCAAACTCTCTCTAATGGACTGTGATTATATATCCTTGTATGATATTGTTTTCCTTCTTTTTTTGATCAGCACTTTAAGTTTCCTTTTGCATGACCTGTGCTTTACAAATAAATTTGCCTTTCCACGCCTACTTTAGTCAGAACATTTGTCGCAGCACTTTGAAATGTCTGTCTAGGTCTCGCCCACAGCCATCTCCGCCTCCGTTTCTTTTCCAGTCCGTCAAAAATGTTCAGAATATGGCGCTTCTACTTCTCCCAAAAACCCTGCTCAAAGCAATATGGACATCTTGAAAAAATATAAGCCATTTTCGAGGGGAAAAAAAGTTAGAATTCAGTGAATATTTCTGTTTCTGGGACGCCACCACCTGCAAGGAGCCAGATTACAAGCATGTCCACGCCCGTACTCATGGACCCTTTTGACCCGGGAGCCCCACTGGGTACCCCTCAATGGTAGGCCACCACTGTGTCCTCGTTCACTGTTATTTCTATCTGTCTGTGGACCCTCTCTCTGAACATCATGGAGCTGAGACCCAAAGCCTCTCTCTCTCTCCACCGTTGAGCCTTTCTTTGTACAGTATGAATGGTTTATTTTGTGTTTATCTCTGAATGCCCAATATATTCAGCATTAAATGCCACAGAGGTCCATAGTTGTTGGGTTAGGAACTGTAAAACTTACAGTAAAGTGGGTCCAGAGGCTCCTCCAAATGCATCGTCATGAATTGTAGTCAGAAACTTGTTGTCCTTCAAAATTCTGAAAACACATTTGTTCATTGCTTTTATTAGTCAAGGCTTGAATAAAGTGACCCTGAGCCTTTATTTTATTTCGCTTGACATTGTGGTAGATATCCATATTTCCCTACTGTAAACTAAGTCAACAGCCAGGCACCAAATCTTTGTTTAGTCTTGCAAACATGTCGATATGAGAGTACAGTACTCTGACTTTTTTGTTGAAGGAAAAACATGGATTAATAAAATTGTGAAGCAATATTTAAGATATGTTGTAATCAATGTATATGGGTTGTTTACTTCTTAAAGACAAACTTACAGAGAGTGGAGGTTGGTGCCGTTGAATGCATGTGCTTGAATTTCCTGGAAACCATTTCTCCGCAGGTTCCTGTCAAGGATGAAATGTTTTGCATTTTAGTTCACTATCAAGAAAAGGTGAAACAAAAGGTCAGGAGGGTGAAGCGCATAAGGACAGTAAAATGGTAGAACACAGCTCTGAAGAATGTAAAGGGGATGCCTTGTTAAGAGAGCAGGAAGTTGATCATAAACATGATCTTGAGAATACCTACTCAAGATCAATTCAGTTTTAGAACGTGACAAAGTATGACATATAGTGTAATGCAATAAGACATGGTCAGGATAAGCAACACTCCCATCTAGTGGTATTAGTTTGGAGTTCTACTTTTCTAACTACATCTTACATGGAGTGATGGTTGAAGGCATGCAGTTGTAAGGAAACAACATTTCAATCAAAAAAAAAAAAAAGATTAAACCAATTGGAGGTAATTCTTTTGCCTTGAAAAACTCTTGGTTCTAACCTTCTTATCAACACATCTAGTGCTGCTACGGCCTGAGGCTAACGTCGTTGGAGACTATGATCTTATTGGAAAATTGTGATATTTATATAATGCTTTATACCATTCTCGGCTTCGAAAGCCCTTCACACCATTCAGTCTTTCTTTAGAACAACTCAACCAGACCTTCAGTTCAGACACAACTGAGCTACTGTCGCCCTCATAGTGCACACAGTTGGAAAAAAGGAACATTTAGACAGAAGGGGTGAGGAGACGTGTGTTTGTGCCCCAACTTTTATCCTTGTGATTTAGAGTGGACTGCGCTAAAAACAATTTCGGGTCAACTTTAATGAAGGAGCAATAATGTAACATGATTATTTTTTTTAAATGTACCTGTCTCAATTCTATTATTGTAAGTAAAACATATGATGGTAATTATAGGCTGATTGGTTTTACTCATAAACATAGATCATTTGTTGCTGCAATAGTAATTTACTTGTTTTTATGCACTTGTAACCTACTTTTCCTCTAACTTATGACTGAGTAAGACAAGACACTATGATATAACCCCATCAGGCTCATAACTTTAATTTAGTTGAGATTGCGGAGGTTTTATCCAACTCTACATGCCGTTCATATTGATAACATGATAAAGCGGTGCCCTTACAAGACCACAGGCTCCTTTGAGATTCCTTGGAAAGAATTAGCAGGAATGGTGTGGATCCTGATGTTGTCTGCCATGTCCCTAAACACAAGATAACAAAACATGAAGGTTTTTTATCAGTTAGACTAAATTACACTTGTACAGGCTCAAAGCGGTTTGAACTGTGACCCAGTGCGAGAGGCAAGGTGACAAAAACCATGACATATTTATATTATATTCTGAATGTTTTTTGGTGTTACATACAGGAAGAGTCGGGAAGCCAGAGAAGAGATGGTGGTGAAGGCTGGGAAATGGAGGAGCCCGGTGTTCGAGATGGTCCTGTGTGAAAAAGTACAAAAAAGTAACATTATCACAGCTGCTATTAAGCCTTTTTCTATCATGGAAAAGGAGGTTGTCAGTATTTAGTCTGGTATTTTAAAGCTGCTGTACTTTACTTTGGTCATTTGTTCAACAGAAAGAATAACATGAACAAATTGGACCACAACTCGCTGTCTCCATTTTATTAGAATAGTTGTACATAATTTAATCTTAGGAAGGTGGTCCTCCTTTTAACTAATCCGTCAAACAGTCTGGTCCAAAGGTTTCACTGAGGCCAAAATGTAAAAAAATGGACGGAATTATGTATAAAAAAAATGTGGTTTGAAGGTTGCGCAAGACTTCTGAAAATGTCGTCCAAATCCTCCCACAAGTTATATTGCTCACGGACAAACGGATAATTGCCGGTGATCGCTTTACCTCCTGGGCAGAGATAATTATACGATTCAAATATGTTGAACGACACTTACAAATACTCCAGTTCTGGCAGGTCGGTGAAGGCTCCCTCTTCAATGTACTGCAGACTAATCATGTTACTCACAGTGCTGCGAAAACCAAAATAAGAAATGTATCACTGATTATTATGTTTCTGAACACACAGAAAATAGTGTACATTGATCATCTGCACTGAATGTCAACACATAGATTTATAACTGTGGGTGGTACAGCAGCTGTTCAAATAAATATTGGCTTTGTGTGCGTTGTCTTACATCCGAGTCACAGTGTGAAGAGAGAAGAAGGCCTGGCGCTGGATCCCAGAGATGGACTTGCTCTGGAGGATTGCACTGGAGGAGGACAAGAAGGATAAATTGAAGCTGTAATACGCCGCTTTGCTGTTCGATGCCGAGGAGGTGTTATTTCAATCAAAGCTGTGGAATATTTCAGGCAAAACATTTACTTTCAAAAATTGACATTGTCAGATTGATGCAGTAAACGGTTTTGGCAATGTCCTTTTTAGTAGTTCACAGAAATGTTAAAGGAGCAATATGTAAACAATCTGGCCAAAAGTGGTACTGCAGCTTCTCCCACTCTCCCTGACTCAGGTTGCCAGATACACAAATAATCCAGCCGGGAACATAATATCTGAATAGACATGAGTTTTGTCAACAACAAATCTATAACCAACACCATTTTCACAGAGATAGAAATCCTCGTTTTATTCCTTGTTTTGTCGTGAATGATTTGAGAATCATAAAAAGACCTTTTTTAGCACTGAGGCCACATGTTACTTTACCAGTGAGATCGGCTCGATGCAGTGAGTTTTGGCAACCCGGATCATGGACTTTCTGATTGGTAAAACGGTGGAGGGTGACATCGAAATGAAAACAATGACAAGATTTAGGGGCTGTAAAACTAATTTTGAAATTCAAATATCCCTGCTGAACGAAAGGAACATGGTTTATTAACTCCTTTTGACAGATTAGGGCCATTTAATGATGACTCGACATGAACATTTTACATATTTTAAGAACTTTAAGAACTATAAGTGTGCTAGTGTCAGGTCTTTTGGATCAAGTTTTCTTAGAAGCGTTAACTGAACTGGACAATTAATAAGCTACATCTCCCAACCAAATAAACAATGTATTGGGAAGTTTTTGATTGGCAAGATAACTCAATCACTGAATCTATGAAATGGGGCAAGAACAAATGATTCGATTATGGAGGTGGTCCGGATCACTGCCTCTTGGCAGAGGTCTGTGCTCTCAAACATTACAAGGAGTTGTAATATGACTTAGGTGTTTGATTGCACCATTACAATTCAATCATTGAACAACATTATTAGCAAACCAAATGATAAATGAACAGTGGAAACCAGGATCATCCTGCATGATGAGTTGCCATGATATTGAGAGGAGTCATTCTAATCATTTGTATGTATATTATACAATAAAAACTAAGTCGTTGAAATTATTTGGAAAAGTTTCCACTATTGGTATAAAGTTGCACCCTTTACCTATTTAGTATTACCTCATTAAGAAGTAGGGCAGTGTTGATGAATACTAGTCCAAAAGCCTCTTGGGACACATTACAAACACCACAGTAACACTTCACCCTCTGTTTGGACCTGTCCCAACATCCATCACACGTGTATCTGGCCCAAAAAGTGAAGATGTTCAGAAAGCAGGACTAAAGATGGGCCCAAAGTCACGGACGCTCTGTCACGTCCTTGAATACATCTCTTTTAGCTCTTCTCTCAAGAGCTGTTTCTCTAAAGGCTTCTGGTGCTTTAGTTTCANAATGTTTGTTCTTAAGTTGGAGTCACCGTGCCATCATCCAACACACAAACAATTAAAAATCCCCATCTGCGGCGCGCACTTATCTTTCTTGATTGCCAAACGCATCGTGATTACCACTAAATGCTCCCGAAACACTCTCAAGAAGAAGAAAGGGGATTCAAAGTGACGACAACAGCAAAAGGTGGACTCGTACCAAACTGCTTTTTGAGTTACAGGGAGAGATTACACAAGATTAAGTGTGTGAAACTAAAACATCTACTTTATGGATGAGTTAGTGACGGATTTGAACCAAATGGACACGTAAGTATCTAGCGCTGATAAGAGCTGGCCTTGTAAAACTAAGATTTACTCAATATGGGAGAACACAGCTCTTTTACAGCTTCAAGGAGATGAATTAAATGGTTTGAATGAAACATGTCCTAAAACAGAGATTTAGTGAATCCATTACCCACAAATTTTTATAATAATTTAATGAACGTGAACCAGAACTTGGTACTAATGACTGGTGCATAACACTGAACTGTAAACTGTGTTCCTCTGTGATTTCTGTCGCACTGGTTGAGCATATTCTGGAGGTAGATTCCAAAGCTATTGATTTAATATTGTTTCCATGTTGTCCTTTCAAACCAGACTTAGAAAGGTCTTGCTTTACACTTTGTTTGTGGTGGCACTTAGAGGGTTTGGAAATGTTCCTTGGGGTAGATAGAGACACATGTTTGGACAAGTAAACTGTGTTCATCTGATGGATTTTGTTTTTGCACATACAATGAAAAATAATTGATAAGTGATTTTGATGAGAAGTGAGAAGACCATAGATCCCCCACGCAAGGACACCACTACAATGTATAAGCATTTGCAAGAAAATAACAAGTGATCACATTGTTTTGAAACATTTGTGTTTCAATTTTGTAAGTGTTTTTAAAGAAATCATAACCGTGAAAAACAGACAGATACATGAACAAGTTACCGTTAGTTTGTGGCAAATTGTTGAAGTATTGACAGAAAACTCTTAAATAATTATAGTTTGAAATTGAAGGGATCTTCATAAGGTTAGTTATTATTGAAATGAACAATAAATACTTCAATATTAACTTGTGTTTTTGTTATTTGAGCTTAAATTCAGGATATGTATCATCTGTAGTTGATTTGTTTTAACCCACTCACAAATATTTGATTCTTTCTTTGCTTCCATTTGCCAATTCTAGTCAAAGCTTTATGTAAAGCTGCACCACTGTTCGGCAAAGATTTGTATTTTACTTTATGGTACTTAATGTCTTAATGTCATGTATGGCAAATGCCTCTTATATTTATTAGACACAAAGAACCCCGTGTACAGTATAATGGATTGATATAGCTTATTTGCTTCAAGAGGCAACCAAAACCTCCTGAGAGAAAGGCACTTACATACTGCTGATGTTGAGCAGGTCTCTGAATGCGTATGTGGGGACCAGCTTCAGGGTCAGGCCGATGACTGTCCTGGACAGAATGTGTAAACTTCATGACAAAAATGACTAATTAATGAGAAATCATCTGAAATGGGTACACAGCTATGGTTAACTAATGGAGTCATTAGTTAATGACTCAAAGTAGATCCTTGTGCACGTATAAGCGCAGGTTTGTTCAACAGTGCGCTGCTGCAGGATCAGCAGAACTGTAATGAGAGAGAGTACGATCCGGGTACTTACAGGGGTATCCGGGGGTCGGAGGTGGCCCGGGAGGAGAGCTGCGTGTCCCGGTTGCACTGGAAGGTGTGCGCGCTGCAGCTGCAGATGGCGGGACAACGATATGTGATGGACGCACCGCAGGGGCCCCTGAGGAGCACACTGGACAGCGCCAGAAAGAGCCACTCTGTCCGGGGACGCATACTGACAGAAAGTCGCCAATCCCTCTGGAACTTGCCCGTTTCACACTTATCAAAAAGGATGGAATTGGACTTTTTGTTGAGTTTAGTGGAGTCAGAAATGCGAGGTGCGTTGCCGCCTGTTATCGGTGGATGCGCCGCTGCTGCCTTCAGGGACAGTGGTAATTGTCGCTGTCAGAGGGGAGTGCGAAACTAACGAGTCAGGAGTTTGTTCTCTGACACTTGGATGAGACGTGACGTAAGTAGGAGAGGCGTCAAGCAAAACACATCGTTTATAGTAATTAATGATATTTGGTCACATTTCATAAACTGTAGCCCAGTCTGAATCATTGGGTTTACACAGTTGTCCGTCTAGTTAAGATAAGATAAGTTCCAGCTTAGTTTTGATACTTCTCATTAAATAAGTCAGCACAAGTGGCATGATGTGTGTGACCTGCATGGTTCTATTGAAAAATACACTTAACACCCACAGCAAAACATTCTGTTTATTTGTCTTCTTCTTTTGCTTCTTTTGCCAATGGAGAAATATCTCCATGGATTTATCTTCCTGAACAGGGAGTGGTGGTCAGCTGTGGGGGTCAGGCTGGACCTGGTGGTGGTTTGGAGCGATGGCCTCATCTCTCCTCTGGCTCCTGTGTTGTACCTTGTGGCTGCAGGCAGCTCGCTGCTCTAGGGGGCAGACTGCTCCTTAGATGGTCCTTCCCTAGACTCATGTTTTATATCAAATAAAGGAATAGATAAATATATATGAATGCGTACGATAAGGGTTAAAGCTCCATCGAACAGGAAGTTTTCCTATTTTTAATTATGTAATTCATCTTCATATCAGTTGATAGAGGGTGATGCATGCAAGAGAACATAATGTAATGGTCCAAAAACAGACATTTATTCATTTACTTTTAGCAACTGCTAAAATTTCCACTGCAAGATGGCCATATAATGACCCAGGGTTCTCTGTGGTCATCCTGCTTCCACTACCCACGCTTTGTCTGAGCAGAAGTTACACGTCAGCCTCATATTTGACTATCTCCTCGTTTGCCCACAGTGACCCTGACCCCGTATGTTCTTCTCACTTCCAGTTTGTTCTGATGTCAACAACAGCACTTTCCCCCCAAAGATGAACAAACACACACATACTTGACCTGGGATGTACCCCAACACAGGTTGACAGTAATATATGCAGCCAGCTTCTTATGACTCAGGCCTTGTCTTCATGTTAACTGCACGCTGCGCATCACATCACACCCTGAAGGTCACGCAGCAGGACGCCGCAGCCGAGAAAAACAGACTTTTACAATTATCACAACAACATTTTATAATTGTACAATATCTTTATCACACTTTAAGTATGTGACATCCCAGTGAATCCTTAGATGTCTAATTGAATTCACACATAATAATGATACAATATAATTTTTTCTGTTTACTTCATTTTCAGAACAGTTATTATATCATTAAAATATTATTTCTATTATTTATTTAATTGCAAATGTGTTTGTTATTCTGCTGGCTGCACCTGAATCAGCGCTGAGGGATCAGATAAATCAACCTTATCTATCGATGTATCTATCTACAACATAAATCATGAATGGATTTTGAACTTGTTTATTCAGTCCTCGTCATCGTATTATCAAACAGTTTGTTTATGGTGACCTTGAAAGTCTGAAATGTTCTAACATTGTTTCCTTCTAATTTGTTTGTTCTGAATCTTGGTTGAAATTGTGCGGCCCCGTGACCCTGTGGATGCAGAGGTGTGGGAGAGATGTGTCATTGTACATTTTAATGTTAGGGGAAGTAAATGTTTCACAACCGTTCCCCGGAATATATCCATTAAAGAGAACCTATTTATTTATCTATTTCAAAGACAGTGCCTATTATTGAACATTATTATAATTATCTATGTTTCTCCCATAATCCCTGGAAGGAGGAAAGAAAGTTATACATGATTTAAAGGAGACATATTATGCAAAATCAACTTTTTAATCTTCTCTTCTATCTAAAAAAACTCCTGTCTCATGTCGCTTCCATGTCTTATCTGAGTTATCTATGTATAGTCGCCCAAATTTAGATTTTGAGAAGTCAGACTCACAGTGCTAGTGAGGAGCTGGTCCATAAGGGGCACATGACAAACGTCCAAAAATGTTGTTGAATGTTGAGTGTCCTGGATCATCACCACAGTCCTCAGACCCTCCTGCATCGGCAAGGAACAACCCTGAAAACCTACATTGAGAGAGGGATCCAATATGGACGGACAGTGCTATAGATCCAGGACTCAGGCTGTAGAACGAGGAGCGAGGCCGTGCAATGCAGGACTGAGGCATCTCCATGGTGATCGTATAATGTTTTTTTTTTCTTGAAGTAGTTTCCAGAATACCAGGCAAATAAGAAAAATAGAATGTTTCATAAGTCTAATTTTTGTGTTATTTAGGCCACGCCCCTGTTTCTGCAAAAAGACTCATTATTATTACAAGGATATTTGGAGAAGAGATGCAAAATTTACACCTTTGGTTTCACAGAGGTTTATTTTGAGCTCGGGGCATTTATAGCCTGACACTGGGCCAGATGTGAAGCCTGGTGTCACTCAGACCTGTGCAGACTGGTGTGCTGCATGGTGCTGGTGATTAGAGATGCTTTTTATGGAGCAGGGATTCTTGGCTTCAGGTGGAAGGCTTTTGACCTGTTAGTGCTCGGCTGCTAATGAAGGAGAGCAACAAGGGCAAATCCAAACAACATCTTGTGTCGTGTTAGATTTAGTCCAAATCAGCCAGCCATAACACAGAAAATGCAAATGGAATGACCACTAGCGGGGAAAACTTTAGAAATGATGAGATAAAAGAAAAAATGTAGTATCTAATCTTTAAAGTTTAAATAATAACTTTATAATAATCACAAATGTCATCAAACTTGTCCCTTGCTCTCAGATCCGGTTGGTTCTTTTTCACAGTCATCTATTTTGGGCTTTGTCACATTTTTAGATCGTTTTTTCCAGAAAAGTGAAAAATAGAGGACCACCCTTGTTCAAACAATCAGTTCTCAGCCCAAAGTGTCAAACTCACAAACTGGAGTCACAGGGCTCTTTCTAACAAGTGCGCAAAAGATATCTGTTTTTTATAAGATTAACCCTGCATGTTTTTGTCTATTTGTTCACAATTGTTGATTTTATAGAATGAATTATTAACTCAACAAAACATTGAGGTTCTCCAACTTGAATGTTGCCCCTCTGAATGACTGTCAGATAAAACAGTCGTTCCCAAATTGGGGGTTGCGAGAATCCAGAACAATATTTCCAATTTCTGCATTGTATTTTGCCCATCTTTTTGATAGAAACCTTTTGTGGTGT
>JAPMNZ010952008.1:0-12672 GCA_029875035.1 Pomatoschistus microps | reverse complement strand
CAAAAGTTACATTTTAGTAACTTACCCATCACAAAAGTTACATTTTATTAACTTAGCCAACACAAATGTTACTATGGTCATCTTGTTCCACAAATATATGATTTTTTTCCCAGTAGATATTGTGTCTTAACATTTTGGTAACCTTTTTGTTTATGGCTAACATAGCACTGAAAAGTCTTTAATAGACGTTTACCAGTTAGCCAACACTGTTAATGTGTTCCTAGCAGTTTTTATTTATTACGAGGATAGAGTAGAACGTCTTAAACCTCCCTCTACAAAAACTGCTCCATGTGAAAATAAAGAAAAGATGAATCCACATAGTTTCATTATTATGGCCGATCAATTCACGAGAATCACCCGCTTGTTTTATGCAACATTCTGAGACTCTTGCCCATTACGAATACATCTATTGTTTTAAATTCTGCTCTTCTCCTGTGGATCGGTTGCGCTTCACTGACTTGTTGTTTTTATCTTAAAGCTGCGTGTGAGTAAAGAACAAGACCACGTCCTCATCAGCCCGCGGGGGTTGTCGTTCGCCGAAGTCACGTCAGCAAATTTGGTGAGTGCAGTGTTTTGTTAATCCTCAGACATGTTTTTCTCACGTTTATTGATCTTTTTTGTCTGAGTTGTTTCATATGTTTGTTTTGTTTCGATTTGTATTTCATTTAACAAGCTCTTTTAAAGCCCGAGTACCTAACTTTTTAAAGACAAGAATAATACATTTTGTTTGCTCCTAGCTGAAAGACTTGAGTTGTACTTGTGAAATTTAGAGAAGACATCAGATCAATCACATTTTCATCTTAATAGAAAACAATTTAACCAGTAAGAAAGACTCTATGTGGTGCTTTGAGCTGATTGGCTGAGTGAGGGTGGTCTTCTATTTTTGAACCAAACTGTTGTGAGAACTCAGTCGGAACAAGTTAATCCAATCCAATCCAGTGAGATAAAGAAGACATTAGGATTTTGTATGAAATGAATCAATTGAAATGAATAAAAACAATAAAATACCAACTATATATACATGAATAAAAGTACAAATAAAACAATAAAATATTCAAGAATTTTAAAGTTCAAGTTTGTTACTTTAGCTTTAATGCGTTTTTTTTTTTATTCCTGCAATCATTACTCTGGAAGAACATTTGGCACACTGTTTAAAATATGAATTAATGATCCAATAATTCAACGTGGGGAAGCTGGCTCGAGTGTCAAAGTGAGACGACAGAATTCATCTTTAAATTCGTAAATTAAAAGATTTACTTTCAAGAGCAACAAACAGTCCCTGCTCTGCCTTGACAAGGTTCATGTGAGCTTTTAACATTGTGGCCCCGTCCACAGGATACAAAATTGTTGACTAGGACCCGCCCTCTTTTACAGGTATAAAATACAATAATTACAAAAAAGCCATTAAAAAGAGACATTCAAAAGGAGCTACTATTAAACATACAATTTAATCTATCATCCCTTAAGAGCCCTCCCCACAGACAGTTGTCCAAACAGCCTGTAATATGTAATAGATTCTATAATGTCTTTGTTTATGATGGAGGAAGATCGTTGAGTGTTTTTCTGTCAGCCAGTTAGAGCTTACTTACAAAGATTATGACAGGTGGCATCGGTTCAATGGTACGACTTCTGTGTGGGGAAAAGTGAAACAAAAATGGTGCAGCCTGGGGCACAGTCTCATATTCTTAATCCTATATAATATCCTGCAATAGCGGAATTGTTCTGAGGAAGCACAGCAACAAGATGAAATATCATTGTTTATTTTTAAAGTAATTGCCATTCCACAGGTGAAAGTGAACATTGTCGGGGACGTGGTGGATCAAGGTTCCACTGATCTCTCTATTGACCACTTTGGCTTCGGCCCTCACGCTGCAATTTACTCCATGCGTCCTGATGTGAGATGCATTATCCACCTGCACACCCCTGCTACGGCTGCGGTAAGTGCCCCTAAGCTAACACTAAAGGGAATTTCTCTATTACCGCAAAGCTGCAAACTAAATCATGACCTGAGATCGGACAAAAATACTAATCAGGTTGTCAAGAAAGCTTGTTAGTGTCTCTTCTTTCTGCGGAGAAAATTTGCTACAAAATAAAGATTCTTCTTGTTGGTTCTGTGATTGTTGTTTAGTAACATCACAGCCAAAGAAAGGAGAGCTCTAAACAGAGATCTGAGCTGCCTGTTCTGGAGGCTCTTTTTGAATCCATACTCTTAAATTGAGCTCTTGAAATAATCCATGACTCTTCTGGACTCCCTGGAAAGGTCATGCTCCAATAAAAGGATTAAATGCTTCTATACCAGACTATAGTAGGTTAGCGATATCCTGGTGGTACCACATCAAATTACATTTCGTACTAAGGTCTGGAGGTGCTCCCTTGAGCTCCGTTAACAGGTGGGAGGGGTCAGCTCCTTTTGCAGATTGAAACGATTGGATCTGAGTTTACCGTGACGTATGTAATGCGCCCAAGTGAGTCATTAGCATTTAGCCTAACGGAGCCCGTGGGGAGTAACTTTACTATCGCATTCTCCGCCATTGCCAAACTACAACCTGCCCGTTTGGCGCAAACTCTTGCCGTCACCCACAACTAACTACCCAGACGTTACATGCAGAGACATGATGATTGAGCAAAGTGTACGGATGGCTAAGGCCAGGCTAGGTTAGCGATGTATAATTACCTTGAATTCCACTGAGAAGACTAGATGAATCTACCTAAACTACACGAGGTCATGTTCCAGCTTCTTCCCTGTGGCAGAAGATATCGTTCACTGAGAGGCAGGACATCTCAATATGCTACTCAGTTTGAACAAAAAACTTTAATGATTTTGCACTTGTATTTAAACTTTTTGTGTTGATTGGTTTCACAATTGTTTCTTGTAGTTTTTTGCTTGTCATATATGTTTTACTTATCTGGTTTACCCCAGGTGTACTTTTGCATATGCTATTCCGAAGGGATTTTACTGCAAATGACCAATAATAAGATTCTGAAATCCCAAATGCCATACTTTTTCTGTTGTTGCATACACCCTGCCATTGTGGAGTAAGGCATTGTTTGAACGTCATTCATCAAAAAGTCTGGTAATGTAAACGTTTCTGCATCACAGTCGGTTGTTTTTATCTCCTGCTAACAGGTGTCCTCGATGAAATGTGGAATCCTGCCCATTTCCCAGGAGGCTTTGCTTCTGGGAGACGTGAGCTGTTTTGGTTACCATGGAAGCCTGGATAATAAAGAGGAGAAGGTGGAGTTTCAGAAAGCTCTGGGCCCTACTGCCAAGGTACTGTCATAGCCACAGACTCCTTTGGTTGTGCTGTCACTTGGAGTAATAAGTAAAGACGTATCATTATTGTGGTGGGTAAAAAAGAGGAAGCAGATAAATGAGTGCATTCCCCACATCTGCCTGGGGATTACGGTGCTGCGTTTGTGCGTGAACTTTAAAGACACTGATTTGATCAAATAGTTCTGTGATTGAAAAGAAAATCTGTTCTGAATGGAATGTTGTTATTCTCAGGTGATGATTTTGAGGAATCACGGACTGCTTGCTTTGGGGGAAACCGTGGAGGAAGCCTTTCACTACATGTACCACTGTCAGCAGGCCTGCGAAGTCCAGGTCCAGTCCAGATCTACATTTTATTCTTGTGAAATTGTGTCATCTGCTTAATTATTTTCAATAGGTGATTTTGATAGTGTTTTCAGAGATTTTATCCACCTCACATAGTTAAAGTGCATTTGAACAATACAAAACAATGTAATACAAATAATGATTATAATAATGCATGGGTTATATTTAGCAGTTTTTTTGGACACTTAAAAACACTTCACATGTTTTTATTCATTCCCTCTATGCACTGTGGTGATGAATTACTACTGTAGCGACAGCTGCCCTGGGGCACACTGACAGAAGTGAGCCAACCACCACCGACCATTCACACACACACACCAGACTCATTCTAGGCAATGTGGATGAAGTATCTTGCCTAAGGACACTTTACAGCCGCAGTCGCCCCACTGTAGCACCTGGTGTTCCCATCGGTCTCCCATCACGGTACTAACCAAACCCTGTCCTGCTTAACTGAGAGGTCAGACCGGATCGGGCTTGCCCATGCAGGTGGCGCCACAGTTATTTATTACAATATTGAATTTTTTTGCAATACAATACAAATTTTAAATGCATTGATTTATGATATTTATTGTAAATGTAAATCATAGAATTATTTTATTCAACTTTTATTAAAACGTTCTTATCAGAAATGCATAAAGATTTAATTTCTGTGCTGCAAAATGAAGGTGCTGCTCTCTCTCAGCTCCTGCCACTCTTATACCATTCTTATCTTTTTAATATCAAACCAGCTGTGTGAGCACTGTGTCCTGTTTTATCTCGGTATTGAAACAAGTTTGTTATCTGAGGCTGATGAAAACTAGCCTTGAGCTCATTCCAGTTTATTTACAGCAGTAGATGTTCATTAACCCTTTCACTTTGTTTTTCAGCAACTTAATATGAAACAGACAAAAGGCGAGAAGAATATTTAAAATCAATAACAGAAATAAATCCAAGACAAAATGTGGGGAAATGTCTGACGAAAGCAGAGGCAGGGCAGGTGTAGAAAGTGCTGGATTGTTGCTCTGAAAGGGTTAATACTATATAGACTGTAAATAAATGATTTTCTATTTACTTCCCTTTGTACTACAGCTACACGAATGCCAACTTTGAAACAGTCAAGCTTCTTCTTCTCACAGTATTCTGTATGTGCTCTGTGTTGGTGACTCAGGTGAGTGCGTTGGCGTGCGCTGGTGGAGTGGAGAACCTCGTGCTCTTGGACAGAGCCAAGTTCAAGGGTCTGGCTCAGGGCGTGGCAGCAGCTGGGGCGATGGTGGACAATGAGGCCAAGTGGAAAGTGGGAGAAGCGGAGTTTGAATCCCTGATGAGGATGCTGGACAACCTGGTGAGTGAACCCCAACCTCTGCCCCACGCTGTCATGGGACATTTCCTGTCTTTGGGGTTTCCTCAGGAAGTATCCAATGGCTTTTTCTTGTACACATTCACTTGTAACATGTAGTGATGGCATGTAAATGACATGATTGGATTTACCCTCACATCAGACATATCTCCAACTGTACGTTTCAATGGTAGTCAATAAAGCCTTGCAGTATTTTGGTCTGGCCGTCCTCACTGTCCTAGCCACACTTCTAATGAGCACCATTTGACATGTTGTGTGGAAATACAAGATGTCAGAACAAGTCAGTTTGAGTGAGCTACTATCTTAACAACTGTGGTTGGAGTGGGCTGCAGCTGTGCAAGCTCTGTGTGATCACAGCCCTCCTGCCCTCCCCCCAATCATAGCTTCCAGATGGTAGCGCCTGCTGTGGGCAGCAGAGACCACACAATCTCTGTGTGAGAGCGCCACTACACTCAATTCAAGAAGAGGCTTTGGCGTGCCCATAATGACTCCCTAACTTACAAAAGGCAAGTGCTAGTGCACTGGTCACCAGTGCTTAGTCTTTCATGCTCAAATATGTGCTGGGGTTTCGAAACAATGGTCGCATTAAACACAGACCACAGAAAATCTAATTCTCTTTGTTTTTACTTTTGCATTGCTTAACATCAGAGACTATGTTCTGGTATGAAGATAGAAAGTGGAGCATAGGAAATAATTGCACAGACATAGTGAGTGTGGTCTAAATGTGAGTAGATATGAAAAATACAGACGTACTGGTCCATGTAATGAATAGGTTTGTGGAAGCATCCAGGGTATCACCTGTCAGAACACAGTATGTGATGGTGATGCTGCAGAGAACGCTCTGCTCATGCTGCTCCCATCAGTAGTTTTCAAGCTGCTTCCTTTTGTCTTTGATGTATTGTTAACACTACTCTACTTTTAAATCAAAGTTTTAAAGTTATCCCTCTGAAACTTTCCTTGTCTGTGGAAATCCTGCTTGTATATACAGCTTTTAAATATTTACTACTATTGTGTAAGTGCATTCTGGGTGGGCTGTGCATGTCTACATTTAAATGGTATCTTTTTACTGCGGGTTTATTAGTTTTAACTTGTTGGTGAGATGTTCCCAAACAACTTTCAGGAAGTTTTTCTTTTCCTTGTCTGAGTTTGTTGATGAAGTATAACATTTATTTTCACTGTGCGGTCGCCAAGGGATACAGGACGGGCTACTCTTACAGAAACCCCATTGTTCGTGAGAAGCCACGGTCAAAGAATGATGTGGAGATCCCCGCCACGGTCTCTGCTCTCCCATCGGACGACGATGACATGTGTCTACGCAGTCCACTCAAGTTTATTGCGCAAAAGCAGCAGAGAGAAAGGACGCGCTGGCTCACCTCACCTCACAGCTACTTAAGAGTGGACGTCCCAGAGCACTCGCCCTACGGAGACGTCAGCCCCAGAACCAGGACTATGGTCAGTCACATCTACTTTCTGCTAATTTCATGGTCTTTAAAGCTTTACATTTGACAAACATGCATTCATTTTGGGAGATTGCGGAGTTACATATTCCTTGTTTATTGTCATTTACTTATTATATTTGAATACGGTCTGTAGTTCACCATAAATGATCTCACAACAATGGAAGCAACCTTTCAATTCAATCGTTTTTTGTTTAGCCCTAAATCACAACAGCAGTCGTCTTGGAGGACTTTACAAATGTGTTGATTCATCTGCAGCAAATCAGAGAATCAAACTGTTTGAACAAACAGATAAGAGTCATTTGTCCATAGTGACCACTGTTTATAAATGTTAATAAATGTCCTTGAATGTTCTGGACCATTATGCATTGGGAAGGAATGACTCAAAAAAGAACTAGTGGGAAAAAAGTGAGAGACTTTTTCCCACATTGAAGCCCACATTGAGACAGGGATCTGCTCCCACGGATGGACAGGCTGGAGATCCAGGGCTGTGGAATGAGGACTCTCTGACTGTTTCTATCCATTTCAGGGCTTTAGCAGACAATGGAAACTTGTGGATATAATGTAAAGGTTAATCATGAAAATGAAAACCCACTTTTCAAGCCCTAGAAATAACTTTGAAAGGATTTTAATATATCTTAAAAGATAAGAAGGCTGTATATTATTGCAGAAATATGAGCCATGTAATGACCACAGCTCATTATTAAAAAGCTCTTAAATTGAACTTGACCAAACTTGGATCTAACTAAATCCATGTTGAAGTTCGGAGCAGCTTTTCCCCAATATTTGCCTGCCCTCTTGTGGAATTTGTTAGGAATGCAACTGACATGGCTCTTCCCCCCCACCTTTCCTCCAGTGGATGAAGTCTGCAGAGCCAGGAAATAACCTCGGCATCCCAATCAAGATCGAAGACCCGAACCAGTTTGTCCCGTTGAATACTGATCCCACAGAGGTCATGAACAAGAGGAACAGGGTCAGTGGACATTTTTCATTCAATTGTCATCATTTCCTGTACTCTTTCTGGGTTTTTGTTTTTTTGACATTTGAAAGGTTTTCTCCTACCCTTCTCTTCAATTGATATTTATGTATTCTAGATCACATCAGTTTGTATTGTTTATTTTAGCTGCTTATGATAAAAAGTGAGAACAACAACAAAGCAACAAAAACCAAAGTATGAAAGAATGAATTCTTTATAATTCAACAACAAACAACAACAAAATAGAAAAAGAAACAATCCATGATAATATACAAAAATACTGTATGTTTTGTTTTATTAACAAAAAATCCAGCTCAAAAAGGAGTGGAAAGAAGTTAAGACTTTTAAACTCCCTCCTAAATTAACTTCACTTAAATTGTGTGGGGGGGGGGCGACAGTGAAGGTCGTGGGTTCAAGCCCACCAAATGACCTACTTCACGATTCCCACTGATGTCGACTGTCTCCCACTGAAGGCTCCTGTGGACTCACCACCTGCAGGAGGATCAGTGAGGGGCTGGTGCAGCTCTGACTGCCACCCCCCGACCCAGAAATGGATTAAGGGGAAGAAAATGGATGGAAATTGTGTGGTTGCTACAGCATATGAGCTTACACCATATTTATACAAGCGCATTACAACATTACAACTGTTTACTCACTGTACATGAGTTTAAGTTTAGTTTAGTTTAGTATTACATTGGGTGATAGTTTATTACCCCTTCAGATCAAAGAGCAGCACAGAGGATACCTAATGACTGCCGGACCCAAGTCTCAGCTGCTGGCCGACATCGTGGTGGATACAATACCAGGACCAGTGAGTAAAGTAGACATAGTTTTGTAATCGTTTGGTATTGAGAGGATTCTGATCTGGGCCATGTTTGGAATATAGGCTTTCATTTACGAGGATGAAGAACAGGTTCGCTCCCTGCCTCCAAACCCCTTCAACACGGTCACAGAGAAAGTGCTGGAGGAGTACAAGAGTCTGGTGGAGAAGAGGAAGCTGGGTCAAGAAGGTACTTTTTCACTTTCAGTTTGATCCTATTGTTGTTACACAAGGCACCCATGAAAAGGCCTTGACTATTCCTACACATTTCATTCTACAAAGAGCTAGCGAGATTGTAAATGCGTATTTAAGGATGGTGATTCATTTATTTTTTTCATACTAAATTCAGTTTAAGATTAGGAGAGTTTGAAGTTGAAGTTTTGTTTAAAAAGATGGCTGCATCAGATTTAGCACCACATTGTACACCACAAATGTACTTTCCACCTGTAGTCCTTGACAATACAATCATATAACTTGCATAATAATATACAGTCAAGTGCAAGTGCAGGTTACTAAAAAAACATTCAAATAAAATTTCAAGTTACTAAAATACCGTACACATAACGTAGAGTTCAAAATAAAAGGGCAAGTTACTAAAATACATTTAACATACAGTTCAATAAGAGAGAGATTGAATGTATATAGGAGGAAAAACCGCCCACTCCATTTTTTGCAAAACTACACATGCGCAAAACTATCCCTGCTTCCAAGAGGGAACGCTGTCAGCATGGTATGATTTTGAGAAAAAATCAAATCATTCAAAAACATGTACGAAAGCGCCAAGTGAGTCACTATTTCACACTTTGAGCTGAGAGCTGATTGGCTGAGTGAGGGTGGACCTCTTTTTTTTCACTTCTGTCTGAAAAAGCTGATCTAAAGATGAGACAGAAGCCAAAACATGACATGTGTGTGAAAACTGTTTTAGTGGCTTGAATGTTAGGTACCCCAGCTTTAACCAAAAATTGTTAACTGTTATTTTGAGTGGTTTTAATAAATGCATGTTGTGTTTGGAAACGGTGTACAGATGACGACGACGCCACAGACGCAGACGAAATGACCACGTTCGACGGCTCGACCATCTCCCTCTCTCTCTCTCCTCTCATGACTCCAGTTAAAGGTAAAATATCACACTTTCTTTTGACAACTTTGACATTGTTTTTTGACACGTTCAAATGGATCGCAGATATCATTCTGAACGGGAAGGATCACTTCTCGGATCCGGACGAAGATCTCAGCATCGAAGTGTCCAAACTGAGCATGAGCACGTCCGAAAGCATGGACCTCTCCATCACCACGAAGGACAAAAGCGGAGAGGCCCAGACGCCCGAGAGCCAGACCAAATCCAAGAAGAAGAAGAAGGGGTTCCGGACTCCTTCCTTCCTCAAAAAGAGCAAGAAGGAAAAGAAGGACAAAGAGAAGGATGTGGAGAAGGTGGAATCATGAGGACGTTGTGGAAAACTTAAAATGGATTTAGTTGGCAGCTTCCTTCAATAACACACAACACAGATATTACAAAGGAAGCTAATCTTTATCAACAATATTCAATTTATGTAACGGTCTTTAAAGGAGATATATTATGCAACGTCGACTTATAACCATACATTATTCCCTCATCAAATACAGACCTGGGTTTGTTTTTAGATCCATACACGCTGCTGACAGAAGCCACAGGCACAAAGGTGTAGCTCCGCCCCCTTGTGTCTATAAACTTCTGTCTCAGTCCTGTGATACTGTGATGTCATTGGACCACTATGACATCACACTCTGACTCACTGACTTAAAAAAAAACAAAAGTACATCAATGAGTTTTGGTCAATTCTGAAATTCATTTATTTTCAATTGCCTGGCTGTGTTTGAAAAAATATTGAAAATTCTACCCTCTGGTGGTAACAAAAGGAGTTACAGGCAGAAAGCATTCATACTTGTTTCGATGTATACTTTTGACATAAGATATTATTTCACATTCTAAAATATGAAATGACTAAATAAATAGTGTCATTCAGTCCATCAACCTTTTATTTGTAGAGCGTTTTTCCCTAAATATTACAGTAAATATTGCGTCACAGTCCATATCACATATGGTATACAATGTCAAATACGCATTAAAATTACCCAGGGCATTAAAAACAAACATGAAGATCACATGGAATATTAAAAACAAAATCCCAAAAAAACAAAAAAATCACATTTAAAAACATGTCAATGTTCATAGTAAAAAAAAAGCATAATATTTCTTCTTTAAAATGTACTAGTTTTGTATCTATTGTAAATCTAAAGAAAGTTGCCGATGATTTGGACGCGTTGGGCTTTTCTTACCGTTTGCACAAGTCATTTTATGAATGTAATCTCAACGTAAGAGGAAATGGTTCAGTTTAAACACCCTTCGCTTGTAGTACTATTCTACACGCTCTTTTTTTTAAACAAACTATTCCAAGTATTTATTACTTTTACCATAATATAATACAATAGGCTGGGATTTAATACTAGTGTTTAGTGAATTGACATATTTACTGTTCTCTACGTTATGTGACTTTAATAATAATAATAGCGTTTCCTTTATGTCTGGGCGGTGTTGTTGTGTGGCTGCTGCTTTTGTATGTGTTACTCAAAAGTCGAATAGAGCTGATTGTGTAACAGTGAGCTGCCAGAGAATGAGCTGGATTTATAGAAAGTTGTGCTAATCGTGCACTGATTCCTCTTTTGCTGATTTGTAAAAAAAAATTAGGGGACCATCTTTACTTCATCCCTCTCGATAATGTGAATCGTTGTTTTTTTGACCCAAAGGGAGTGAAATCTTTGTACGCAGGTAAATGTGAAGGCTTATTTTTGTATCACTAAAACCAAAAGTGGACGCAGTACAATTGTGACAGTACAATCTCCATGTATTTACTCACAAACGTGTCTTTCCCTTTTGTATTTCGCTTGATAAATGTTATTTACGGAACATAGAGTATACAGAGCACATGTTTACAAAGCGTACGGCCTACAGTGTGTTAGTTCAGTGCCTGCTTCTACCTTCTATTGTGTACATTGCTCTTGCCTAACGTTCTTTCATCTTTAGTTGTGGTTGCCTTAAAAGTACACATCTTCCTGTGTAACAATAAATATTGATTTTCTTTAACTGCTTTTCTATCGTCCCTTGTTGTCATAGCTACATATAGTTGGGTGTGGCTTAATGTAATGTATAAGATATCCATAATTTTACACTGCTTAGTTACATTAAGACATCACACATTACTTTGAAATTACTACACATTAAAACACAGTCACAAAAATACTTATTAGTGACTACCAGTTTAAACAAGCAACTTGTAAGTCAAAGGAAAGCCCACAGACTGCAGCTGCATCGTTTTTAAGTCCTTTAAGCTGGTTTAGTGACTATTTTTTAACATGAAATACAAACTTTTCCCTAAGTAGTGTAATTCAGTTTCTTTCTTGAAGCTTAATTCAAGAAAGCAGTGCAACTCAACAGAATTTAGTACCACGTTTTCTTTTTAATTACAGAGTTTTATACATCAATGTAACTAAAAACTGTCCCAACAAAACTTCTGAAATACTTGGATCTTGTGCATTTCTGTGCAATGTATATACTTCAAACTCAGCGGTTACATGTCCCACAAAGAGTTAGGCTTCCGTATGAGGAAAGTGAGTTTGAATAAACAATAAAAATGGATTTGGGAACCCAACATTAGAAATTATCACTATAAAAGGTAGATGCATTTTGAATATTTTGAGTTAGGCCAAAGAGTATAGAAGTGCCAAGAGGTGAAACTCAATCAAAAAGTATAGAATCCACTCCTGCTGAGCCTGCCATAGAGTGCATATGTACATTATTATATTCCACTTCTGAGGCTCAACTCGTGCTTTTATTTGTCCCTCTCTGTGTTAGCACTCACTTAATAAGCACAGAGCAGTGCGAGTAAAGTCTGCCTCCAGCGCTGTAGCATTGTGTACTCAGCTTTAGTGCAGACGAGCAGAGCGTCTAAAACAATCCTCCCGTTCAACCCTGGATAATAAGGCTGTGCCATGATATGAATGCCCGTTGTCATGGTAATACACCGAGTGGGGCTGGCCACACAATGAGGAGATTTGGTGTCTCCAACAGGTGTTCAGGATGGGGGAGTGTCAGCACAACGGCCCACACCTACACCCCCCCAGGCCCTTCAGAGGCACACTTCAGAGAGCGCCTCTGGGTGTGACTGCTTCAAAGGGGAAACCATATGGGCTTATGCTGGACTGGTCGTCACATGGTATAAGCACAGCAGGAGGTCTATATGTCTTTTTATCAGTACTTTTGTTTTGTTATAAACTACCAGAATGCTGAAATCCTTCGTGACGATTACATTTTTCTTCAAAACGTATGAAAAATATGCTAACCACATGCTGATTTGTTTAAACAAATATGTCAAGTGCCAGTTGGAAAACAAAAAGTGGAGGTTTAAAGTTATTTTTCCTCACCTGTTCTAG
>JAPMNZ010951979.1:0-10657 GCA_029875035.1 Pomatoschistus microps | reverse complement strand
TTTAGGAAAGGATTCAAAAACAATATCTTTGAACGTTATAAAAATGAAGGACAATGACTTTTTTGTTTGATCATGATGCTAACCTAACTTCTAAAAATTAAGGAAAATACCTTTTTTTGTTTTTTGTCTTTTTGTTTTTTTATGATGCAAACATATTGTAAATCATGTAGGAAAAAAAAAAGTACTTATGTTTTTGCAAGAAAATGTAAAAACCAAAGGAAGTAACTAATAATGTTTAGACGATGAAAAAGGGGGTGGGAACCAATAAGTGTTCAACTTCATCCTACTCCTTTTTCAAGTAACAATGAATATGCTTAGTTCAACTAACAGTGTTCCTACGAGCACTGTTTGTTCTTCTTTGTTATTGGTTTGTTATTGTTTTGATGTACACTTTTTCATTGTTTGCTTGAAAATAAATAAAAATAAATAAAATAAATAAATAAAAATAATATTATAATATATGTATATATACCTTTTTTCTCCAGTTTGTACTACAGCTGATCGTTCATTTTTAAATCTGCCTTCGGCACCGAGACAGCAGAGAATTCATTTTTATGAATAATTGTGGAAACTAAATCTGAGACAAAGATCTGCATGTCGAAGCCCAAAGCTACTCTCTCCTACATCGTTTGTGTTGTCTGGATTGTTTTGCAGATTGCAGACGTTTGGTTTGAAGATACATACTTAGTTTGATCTACAGCCCAACATGAAAAGGCAGTGCATTTGATCAGTATCCCCTTTCCTATATACACATATGTATACTAGATATTATACTTGGCATATCATGTTGGTATATCATACTTTCCTACGTTTTAAGGCTAGTTGGTTTGAGCTCTAAGAATTGGAGAAATAACTTTTACACAAAGCCTGAAGAAACACTCTTCGATTTGACCTCTCGCTGTTTGATTTAATCTCAAATCCTAAGTGTAGTAAAAGCTTGCAATTTTATAGTCTGATTTTAGACAGAAGCCGAGAACTCACTGTAAAATCGCCAGCGACACATCAAGAGACTGATCTGATGCATGAGTTTCTCACTTTTTATATACAGAATGTTACCCCTTCAACAGAAGGCTTCGACTTTGCTCACAGTTTGTCCATAAGTGCCAGAAATATTGGTGATTTGCAATTGAAACCAGAATTCAAAATATTTTGAATGGGAGATATATATAAATGTTGTATACACTATAACTGGAAGCTGAAACTCAATATTTACCAAAGACTCTTTATTTTGTGTATTTATAGACTCCAGCTCAACCGTACTCCTCAGTCTCTCCATAAACATAATCAACATATACAGCCATATGTCAACAACTTCAGCTCATCAACATCTTAGTGGTTATTCTTAACTGTTGTTAAGATGTTTAAAAGAGCACATGGTCTCTGTGATAAATGATTATTTCAGTTTGCTTGTTATGGAGCTGCTAATCCCACAGTGAACAGGTGAGAGCCAGTGACAATCCAACAGGGGTTTTATTTGGGCCCGTGACGCTGAGCTGTGTTTGTATCTACAGCTATAGATGGATCCATTACTGTGTGACCTATGGCCCTGATGCCACACACAAGGAATATACTGGATGCATAAATGGGTCAGTCATGCATGAGCCCCTGTACCGCCCCGGTCAGAGAAGGTAGAACAGGGAATTCAATGAGGATCTTTACACACAAACCATGTCAACACATATTGATTCATCTTTACATTATTTATTCATTTATTTGGGATGGTTTTCTACCAGAGGTTCTGTTGCATTTGAAAATGTGGGAAAATACTGAATTTAAATGTCAAACTAAATCAAGTTAAAGTTAAACTATTAATCAATATTTATACTTTACTTTTGAGCTTTTAGAGCTTTCTTTGTACAGAGCAAAAGTAACTGTTGGAAAAGCTAAACATATCCCGTGCTGTGTCAATTCCTCCTCCGCCCAAGTGAACAAGGTTATCGAGATCTGGAAACTTGGCTTGTGTGTTTGGGTCGCCTGTAGACCGCACCATCTCAGAGCGTGATGAAGGAGTGACCCAACAAACGCAGGAAGAGGGATCAGTGAGACCCCGACCCACAGCAAAAAATGAAGCCAGACATGAGGAGAGACTGCCGCTGTGACACGGCCTCTGCTCATGGAGCTGACAGATCCACTTTGTCTCTGTTTTCAACTGCACAGAATGACTGAAGACAGACCCGAGCGCTGTGCTGCCGTTCTGCCCCAAAACACTTCTCCAAGACAAAAAACAAGTTCAGGCAAACCTTTATTCTAAGTACCAAAATAATAAATATAAATTCAACTTTGGTGATGTTGTAGAGATTTGCAGGTATGACTGAAAAACTTTTTATCTTTGGCCTATAGATAAGGCATTGCTCGCCTAAGCCATTTTGCAAATACTTTTTTGAGTTTATAATTTTTGTTACGTATGTATTTCTAATGAGTAAAATTAAAATCAACAGGCAATTATCAGTTACAACTATAAAACTTTGCGACTGACTACTATTCACAAATTAAGTCTTGAGGCTATACAAATCTTTCTATAATTCATTCAAAGTTTAAACCTTTTAAAAACAAATAAGGTTGAACTTTGGTGACAGAAGGTCCAGAGACAGAGCAAAAGTACAAATAAAGTAAAACAAAATATTTTTAATGTTTGTTTAATTTAGACATTTATAATTCTGCCGGCTCACAAAATCTGTTCTTCATGTGTTTTAGGGTCTGCTCCAGAGAAATGATATAAATGATCAAATTTCATTTAAATTTTCATTATAGTTTTTAGTCATCTTAATGTTATTATAGCCCTAATATTTACAACAGAATTTGTTAAGCAGCAAAAACTCATCACATGTTTCTGAGTTTACTCGTTTACAAAACCAACGCAAAGAGCCAGCGTCTATAAGAGTGTGTTTCCCCCTGACTTGATCGGCTTCTGTCCTCGTCTGTAGTTAAAAAGAGCCGCTTTATTTTAAGGAAACTATAATAGACTGCTAACAATAATGATTTGTCCCACAGGGTGAAAGTGTGTGAGAACTTGACGTGGCCGCCGGGCAGTGTACGCTCCAGCGCTCCTATCCGCAGATAACATTGTGAGAGGCAGCGGTCGGACTTGGTGGATGTGGCCGCCTCAAATCATCCTGTGGCAGGCGATGGGTTCCTCTCATAGAAACAAGGTGGGTGTTTCCTCCTGTGTCTGAAAAGTCACTTCTTTACATAGTTTAGGCCCCGTTTTAAGCTCACACTCCCTGTTTTATGCATAAACCTTCTACACTTCCACAAGCCACCTAAAAA
This sequence comes from Pomatoschistus microps, assembly GCA_029875035.1. Classification (NCBI taxonomy): domain Eukaryota; kingdom Metazoa; phylum Chordata; class Actinopteri; order Gobiiformes; family Gobiidae; genus Pomatoschistus; species Pomatoschistus microps. The sequence continues at coordinate 7,390 of JAPMNZ010951979.1, read as the reverse complement.
TGGGTCATTGGTACAAAAATCACATGTTTTCATTATACTGCTAGTTGAGTTGGCTGTTAAGATGAAGAGATTATGTATATGTCCCACAGTAATTAGGGGAAATTTCAGTGTTGCATCACCAGTCACAGGAATGAGGAACACACAGCACAAAATAGATGAACAATATCTCTATACTCAATAAAACTTAAGCATAAAAAAGAAGCAACTATACAATATCTAGCTTAAGCATAATAAGGAAGCAAATCTAAAATCTCCAACTTTAATATAATGAAGAAGCAAGAATTTAGTTTAAAATCTTTTACTTTAGCTTGATAAGAAGTAAGTATAAAGCCTCTAACCTTAGCATAATAAAGAAGCAGGTACAAAATACTCTATATTCTAGTGCAAGAAATACATAGTTGTATGTATTTTCCATAGCCTATATCTGTGGGTATGGAGAAAGTAAGGTGACAGAGGACACATGTGGTTCTATATTGCACATTATAGTAATCTAATAATATAACTCTGACTCCTTACACTTAGTCAGATAGATGCGTTTACTTAGACCCTTGTGTTGGAAAGGTCAGCACAATGCCATTGAAATCAAAAAAGGGCAAAGAGATTGTGGGAAAGTGTGTCCGGCAAACAACACGACGGCAGACATTTCCTTCAACTTCCTGTTTGAGTTGAATTATTATCTAGGCTTCTCACCGGAGCCATCGAGGGCTTGCACTCACACACTGCGCTCGCGGCGTTAAGCACTCGTCTACTACGCCCAAATATCTCCATTGTGTCGCACGTCCACCCTGTGCTCTGTCCTTGCTGCCCACTGCCACATACAGAGGAAATGGGCCTTCCACTATTTTCTTCCTCTGCTTATGAGAACAGTTTAGTCACATTCTCTCAGCCCTTGTCATTTGTGTCAGTTGAGTGTCATTTTATATTCAATTGACCTTCATTTAAACTGGACTACGGAGATTTCATCTTTATCTGGGGAGTCCTGAAGCAAATGCACTTCTCTTGACTGCAACTATAGACTGCAGTGATTCCTCATTACATTAGTTTAAAAAATATTTGGAACATTTCAAATCATCGATTTGTAGTTTTGCAATTTCTTTCTGTCTAATTATTGATTTTTAGCATTTCTATTTCTATTCATTTCTATTTCTATTAGAATAGATTCGAACAGAGCGGTCTCTAAACCAATGATTCATGAGGGCAACACCTCCAAAGACAAAACCAGGTTTTAACTTTGAAAAACTCTGACAAACAGGTCACTGCGTTGACAAAGAAACTGATGGCACTTTCAAATATGAGTTCAAATATGTAAGCATTGTGTTTGACACCAAACAAACAAGTGTGTGAGTGTCTTAAAGCCGGCACCATTGAGGTCTTAGTGCGCCTCTGTGTCATGGGACGCAGCGCTGCCCCAGGTCACGTTGTATCTGTGAAGGCCATCGCTGATGGCATCTCTCTAACTGCAGCTGAAAGACTCTTTTCTGTGCAATTTTCATGACACACGATTCATGTGATTTAAATACGAGAATAGAAGAAACAAAGCACAGTAACCATAGGTTATTCCAGGGATTCTTTTCATAGTGTAGAGACAACATCACTTTTATTCTTCATTTATTCTTTTATGTCTTCTGTTGCAAAGTCCAGAAAGTTACTTATTTTGCCCAGCACAAATATTATATAATAAAAAATATAAAATAATTATTATATATACAAAATTTAAAAGAATAAAGTTAGATCAGCAGTTTTGTGTTGCTTCCTGGTGGTGAAGGCTTTGAATGGAAAAGAGTTTTGTGGCCGTTATATGCAGAGCACAGAGTTATGATTGTTCACTTGATAACTATCTGATTAAGGGTCTGTTGGTCTCTACGCTGGCTTCCAATCGATGCTTACGCCTCACTGCATCTGCTCAAAAGAGTCCGCACCCTAAATCATGACATCATGTCTTTGTGTGAAATCCTACTGCTATGCACGGCTTCAGCGTAGGGCTTAGCATGCACGCGTTTACTATACCAACACGTAACTGTTTAAAGGCAGCGCTGGTGCCACAGGTTATAAATGTGATCCACGGACACGCCCTGCACATGGGCCTTTCCTTTTATTCGTCGTTAATTATGTTTTTTTGGGGTAAGATCAGCAAGTGTGAGCCGCGCCTGGGGACATTTGACCTCTCAAGTTTAGCCATATTTAAGATTTATGTAGATTTTGAACATCCTACATCTACAACATTTACAATGATCAGAATACATTGCCATATGAATAATTATCTGTAAATAAGGGAGTTTTTTATCTCCACTGTAAAAACCTACCTATATTTGTTCAAACTGATTTTAGTTTTAGTAAATAAATAAATACTGTATTATAAAAATACAAACAATTATATATAGAATATAATTATTTGTATTTTCTACATTTTTTCAATTTTTTACAATAAACATGGTACAATATATGAATTATTACAATTTTAGTTGATCATTTAATTGAATATATTTAGAGCCATCATTTGTTTTGATTCAGTAATCCAATACTAGTAATATAATAATTATATAAATAACACATTTACTTGGTGACAATCATTTATTTCTTTATTTATAAAATAATTAGATACTGTTCAACTCATAACAGTAATATAGATCATACCAATGTCATATTAACCCCCCACAGTACAAAAGCAGGTCCAATAATGTGGTGGCCTTCAAACAATGATCACCCAGTGTTATTCTTGCATGATCCAAGAACGTCTGACTACCCTCCACTCACAAGTGTGTTCATTTGAGGCATTCTTTGCATTCCGACTAAGAGACACTGAACACAGATTAAAACCCTCTCGTGTTGTTTTCCATGATGCACAAATCATGCAGTGGTAAACATAACATCAGTCTTCATGTAAGAGCTGGTCTCTGGACACAGCTCTCTTCGGTGTTGGCCAAAGCCGGTGGTTCGGCGCTGACCTGCTCCACTGCTTTGGCACTGTTTGTCGGGGCATATCTACAGCTGGCGGCCTATTGGCCACTGCTTTTTCTTCACTGTATCTGTTTTCACATACACTACATGTGGAGTTGAATGGAGCAGCCTAGTGGTGTTATGGACCCAGTGCCCTGGCCGTGCAGTGTCCATGTTGGTATGGAAGCCTGAGGCCTGCTCCCATACATCCCTGCACCGGCGTGGTTGATCCTATTGTCTACTGCGTCACCACACGTCGCCCGCAAATAAAGGCCGTCTGGCTCCAAGCTTAAATATTGCAGCTAACTCAAAACCAACCATCAGAGCCAATTCATTCACATCTGCTCAGTGGGGCGACAAGGACAGGGCTTTAGGTGGGAAAGAGGGCAGAAAAAAGTTCACTACTCCCTGTCGGGTGCCAAGAGGACGGGACAGGACTCAACTTTGCCGGAGCCGCAGCTGTGGCAAGTTGCCCATTTATTTTTATTTTAAACTCTGCATGCAGTGAATAGAGATATGAGATATTTGATTGAGATGTGTGGCTTTTTTCTTGATTTTGACTTTAAATACAAGAACATCTATAAGCGACTATGCTTTATATTACTTTACTCTACTTTATATTTTATTACTTACTTAGATTTTTGACAAACACACTTATTCTGCGGCGATGTAGATAGAAATTTTTTTTATTTTTAATGTCTGACAATTTCTTTTGTTTTAGCATATTCAAATCCTGTTAATGTTTCTCGTATGTATACTCGTTTTACACATATGAAATAATTGTTACCTTAGAGTACATTTAAATCCCACATTCAGCATTTCTTGCTTTTGACACTATCTTCCCCCCTCCCCTTGTCCGTCCTACCTGACCACTCCACCCCATGTTTCGGGTGCACCCTGTTACCCTCCCTACCCCACTCTACACTTTTCAGTGCTACGGACCGATCATGGGTGACTGGAGCTTTCTGGGCAATATTTTAGAGGAAGTCAACGAGCACTCTACGGTGATCGGCCGAGTGTGGCTCACGGTGCTGTTCATTTTCCGTATCCTTATCCTGGGTACCGCCGCCGAGTTTGTTTGGGGCGATGAGCAATCTGACTACGTGTGCAACACTCAGCAGCCTGGATGTGAAAATGTGTGCTACGATGAGGCCTTTCCAATCTCGCACATTCGCCTTTGGGTGCTGCAGATCATTTTTGTGTCCACCCCATCACTGGTGTACGTTGGCCATGCGGTGCACCATGTCCATATGGAGGAAAAACGCAAGGAACGTGAGGAGGCAGAACTAAGCCGGCAACAAGAGGTGAGCGAGGAGCGCCTGCCACTGGCCCCCGATCAGGGCAGTGTCCGAACTACAAAGGAGACCAGCACCAAGGGAAGCAAGAAGTTCAGGCTTGAAGGCACCTTGCTCAGAACATACATTTGCCATATCATCTTTAAGACACTGTTTGAGGTGGGCTTTGTGGTTGGACAGTACTTCCTGTACGGGTTTCGCATCTTGCCACTGTACAAATGCAGTCGCTGGCCTTGCCCCAACACGGTGGACTGCTTTGTATCCCGTCCTACGGAGAAGACAGTCTTCATCATCTTCATGCTAGCTGTGGCATGCGTTTCTCTCTTCCTCAACTTTGTGGAGATCAGTCATTTGGGCTTGAAGAAAATCCGTTTTGTGTTTCGTAAGCCAGCACCCGGCCCAGCACAGGGTGAGGGGTTAGCTCTGCCCACTCCTCAAGGTAAAGGCCTAGCCCCACTGGCAGTGCCGTCACTGCAGAGAGCAAAGGGCTATAGGCTGCTGGAGGAGGAGAAGACCTCTCCAGTACCTCTCCAGCACCTCTATCCTCTGGCCGAGGTGGGCATGGAGGCTGGGAGAGGCATCCCACCTTTCCCAAGCCTGGAGGAGAAAGGAGAGGAGGGGCTGCCAATGGAGAGAATCTCAAAGGTTTATGATGAGACCCTTCCGTCTTACGCCCAGACCACTGAGACGACGGGGGTGATTTTACATGAGGAGGAAGTGAAGTCAGCAGAGGTAGAGAAAGGGAGAATGGAGGAATTAGCTGATGAGGATGTTGAAGTGCAAACAGCAGCAAATGACATGGAGGCATCGGATACGATAGAGGACACTAGACCGCTGAGCCGAATGAGTAAAGCCAGTAGCAGGGCCAGGTCAGATGACCTCACTGTATGAATATGTGAGCGAACAGAAGCTGTTGAACACACACACATTTAAAACTCTGCTCCCTATGAAATTAGGTGTTGAACAGAGAGCTGCATATACATTTACCAGATGTATACTGAAAAAGAAACTTTTAGAAGCAAAAATAATGTGATGTAGACAACTGTAGACTTAAGAGGAAAAAGTAGTTTTTTTATAAATGTGTTTCTATACCTATACAAAAAAATGCATGGAAGGGAGAGAAACTGTTTTTACTTGATGAAAATCTATGGTCATTTTTGGAACCATTTTTTTCTATTGAAGTTTTTATCAATCAAACAGTGCATAAGAATTTGTTCAAGGTTGGAGAAAGTAGGGGAGAGAGAGTAGTTTGTTTGTGCGCGTCTGCAGTTCAGTTTATATCACTGTAGTTAGACAGACTCCCAACAAACGGCATCATGTGGTTGTAAGGGAACTTTTATCATCACAGAGATCAACAAACATGTTTAGAAACTCAGAGCCTTTTGAGGAAAGTGCTTTTTTGGGTTGAAGAGCAAATCTTTTGCACATAAAGTTGATTAGACAAGACCTTAATACGCTTTAATGAACAGAGGTTTATATTAATTTGGACACAGCTCATTTTATGTTTGTATATCTGGTGACACTCAAAGATGAGATCTGATAAAACAAAGACCACTAGTTGAATGTCTTCATAAAAGTGATTGTGCAGCTCAACAGCGGAGATCCGCTTGTTGCCAAGCTTTAAAGTTGACCTGTGCACTGTGATATGAGTTGTCTGTGAGAGTGGGGGCTCATTTTGCCCTATCAGAGAATAGACTATAGTAGTGACCTCAGGCCAAATCCTCCCTTTTCGCGCTGTACAAACAGGCGTCCGGGTGATAAAGATCATGCAGCATCAGCACAAAGTATTGTGCAAACTGAGACAATAAAAGAAACGGCACTCATCAATGAAAACAAGCATCCTTGATCCGGCTGTAAAAAGAACACGTATGACTCAATACTTTTAAGTTTTAACAGAGTGATCTGTGCTTGGCATCTCACAGTGACCATGACTTGTGACTAAGTGTGACTTGTTTACATATTCAGAACAAAAAAAACAAAACAACATGGGCACTGCCACTGTATTAAAGCCCCCTCTCGTGTCTGATAATGTATATAGATTTTTTCTTTCTTTTTAGAAATGCTGATATTCCAACATTATGAGCCACTTGATAAGCAGCAGCAACCACAACACCAAAACTACAGTATTAAAAAATAAGGAAAAAAACAACACTTTGTGGTGGAGACACTTTTGGTGCATATAAACTGTTGTGCTTTGTTTATCCAACCAAAGTCATTGTATGATATTCTGCCCTATAAATGTAAATTTTGTAACATTGTTGCAACAAATTGTATTCTGGGACCTAAGATAAAATTCGCCTGTAGTTCTAATCTGGAATCTCATCTTTGATTCTACTTTGGGTTTATACAATTTATAAATCAAACAAATGGCAGTGGACAAAGTCATGCGGGCTTGTAGTACATCGCAATGTGCCTCTGTATGCACAATCAGTGTTGGTTTTGGGGGCATGATCAAAAGGCTCTAAATAATTTCACAGAGATGGCAGCTGTGTCCCCTTTGTGACCCCCTGCCACTGGTTTGTCACCAAAGGCCAATACTACACAGTATTAAAGAGCACACCCATTATCAACACTTTGCATCGTACGAGTTGCAGTCAAACAGAAAGTGTCCGAAGAGAATCATGCCTTATGTCTTTGTAGATTTGTTTGAGCACCTGTATGTTTGTACAAAGATAATTCTTCCAAAGAGAGAAGCAAAATGTTTTTAATACTAACTTATATTTTATGCTGATGTTCTATGTGTGGCAAATGTTTTGGCCTGTGAACCATTACAATAAAAAGTCGCACAAGGACATGTCCTAGTTCTTTTTTTCTGCAACCCATGCACAGAAGTTACAGAGACCGTTGCATGACTTAAATAATAACATTGATATTGCAATTTCTTTTGAAACAGCAACTTCTGGGGTCATAATGGGAATTATGTATAGTATATATAAATAATAGTTTGAAAACTGTCTCGTCCGCTTCTGAGATTGACAGCTTTCTCTTGCACTCTGTCACCTTCACCACCAGAGAGCAGCACTAAGCACCAGGTTAGAATACTGGATAAAGGGGGACTATTTTTACATTTGTTGTTAGTTTTTGTGTGTATTATGGAGGTGTTTTGACCAGAGGGTTACTTTTATTTAACTTTAGTTTAGAATTGATGTTAAAGTAAA
>JAPMNZ010951967.1:0-20860 GCA_029875035.1 Pomatoschistus microps | reverse complement strand
TGAACATCCTGATATTACTGCCTATAAGAGAGCTCACAATGTTCAGTGTGTGAGCGTGTGTGTTTCTGTGTGTTCGTGTTCTTTTGTATGTGTTGTGTGTATGTGTGTATGTGTGTATGTGTGTGTGTGTGTGTGTGTGTGTGCGTCAGCTAAGCCGGTTTGTTTGGCTAAGTGAGGCAATTTTGGTCTTTAAGTATCTCGTGTCACTTCCACTGAAAAGGGGCAAGTGATACAACCGCTCCATTCTCAGGACCGCACACACAACGCTCCCTGCTATTGCACTGTCTGAATAGTGCCATTGTCAAAGCCTAATAGTTTTGCTGAGGAAAAATGTAAGAATTATTATTATTTCCAAGGGCATACTTTTGTCAACGTTAAGTGTTACTTAAACAAGAATAAAAAGCAAACAAAGTGCCTTAAAGAGCCCTCTATCTATGCAGTGTACTGACTTTTACTTTTTTGTATTGACTGCATGTCTTTTGATGGTATCTCCAAAATTAACTTCATTAAATGAGTAAAAAAAATACATATTTAGGACTCCACCTTTTGTCTGTCTGTGGAATCAAATATCACTTTTTATTGAACCTTTTAAAGAAATTTGCCAACAAATAAACTGGGCTATAGGTAGTAGTAGTAGTAGTGTAGAAGTAGTAGTGTAGTAGTAGTAGTAGTAGTAGTAGTAGTAGTAGTATTAGTAGTAGAAATAGCAGTAGGAGTAGCAGTAGAAGTAGTAGCAGTAGTAGGAGTAGGAGTAGTAGTAGAAGTAGTAGTAGGAGTAGAATGAGTAGTACGAGTAGTAGGAGTTGTAGTAGTAGTATTAGTTGTAGTAGGAATAGTAGTAATAGTAGAAGTAAGAATATAGGAGAAGGAGTCAAATAAAAGTAATGTAGTAATGTCTTTATAAACCTAATTGTTCAGTTTTAAAATGTCAGATTCAGATTCATTTATTTGCCATTTGCAGTAAAACCACATTGGAATACATCCGCAAAAGTACATAAATAAAAATAAGGTTAAAAAAAAAAAAACATGATCGACCACTCCAAACCCTCAAACTTTCCTTCGCTGATCCAGACATGACATTATTTAACCACGGACACACTAAAGTCTACGCTACTAGCCTCGCACAGACACCGCTAACCTTCTACAGATGCGTATCTCTATTAATCAAATGCCTGCGTGAAATGAGTAATGAAGTATTGTAAGTCCAATCACAGTATTCAATTCCTCTAAATAGTCTGAGTGACATACCCAGAGACCTGTGACCTGCGGAGAGCTCCGTGTCCGGCCATGCGAATCACAGAGCAGCTTAATGCACCGGCCCAACAAGAAGGTACCTGATTGGCTCTTCAGGGTGGTCCTTTGATTAGGTCCAGCGAAGGGGGGGTGGGGGGGGGTCTTTTGATCTGCCCTGGGAGGGTCGTCCCCGCAGGCCACGAGACGCAGACGCTCGCTGATGAAGAGTTTGAGGAGCAGCGGTCCACAATGAGACCTGACACCTGATTTTACAGACAGGAGAGAGAGCGTGATTGGAAGGAATGCATGAAAAGATGTGTTATTTTCACCAAATGTCGGCTGGACGAAGGTTTTTGGAAGTCCCACACAGACGGCAATAAGTTTTGAGTGCCCATGACAACTTTCTATCGCTGATATTATAAGTTAATTTTGTGGAATGGTAGTGACATAAATATATATATACAGTACATAGTGTTACAGTGGAGGACATTTGTGTTGGGGAAAAAAAGTAGAAAAAAGGTCAGAATTCTTGAAATATTGCAGAGCTCAGGTTGTCATCGAAACGTACATTTACAAGACAATTTACACACACATTTCTTTACATTTTATCTCATATTTCTACATTTTTAACTTTTGTGTAGATTATACATTGGTCCTTGTTTAGACTTTTTTATCCTCATGGACCAATGACTTTTGGGTTTTGTATTTCTAATTCTTATGTGTATCTTTTCTCATCTTCTGTTGGATTTTCTTATCAGCTGTTGGGGAATCGACAATCCTGCTGTCCCTTTTGAGATGACTCCTTTTCCATTTGGTAAAATACATTTAATGGAGCAGGTTTTGTAGTTGTGTGGAAACCTCTATAATACACCCCCTGCCCATTTTCAAGTAAAATGATGTTTTATATTTCATTTTGATGATATATATTTGTTACCTACTGTTAGGGTTGATACAATGCTGATACCGGAACAACATCTTACTCAACATAAATTAACAATACATTCTCTTTATTCATAGATATTTTGATAATGAGATTAAGAGATCCTTCATTCGTCACACATTGGGTAAATGTCAGTGTTGCATGACCGCTTACAGAACAGTAAGTAGTGTAATGTAATGTAATGTATATTTATATGTATTAACAGTAAGAATGAGGAGCACACAGCACAAGGTACATCAACTATTAATCTATACTGAAATAAAATTTAACAAAATTTCAAACTTTATAGGTTTCATGAAAAATAAGCAAGTATAACATCTCTGGCTTTAGCGTAACAAGGAGGCAAATCTAAAACCTCCAACTATTTCATAATAAAAAAGTGTAAAGTCTCTATCTTTACCATAATAAAGATGCAATGATATTCTAAGATAATATTGATAACTTTTTATAATACTTTTATAATACTCCCCCCACATTTAGCTGTGGCATTAAAGTTATGGCATTAAAGCTGTGGTATGTGATGTCTTGTAGCGCAGTGGTATTTATCCTCTCGTCTTTCTCCGTGAGTCACTGCTCTGGTCTCTCTGTCCTGGGAGGAGGAGGAGGAGGAGGAGGAGGAGGAGGATGAAGTCTCCACAGCTGCTGCTCTGTGCCTGCGCTGACTTACGACACGCCGCAGTCCTGTTGGCTTTTATTGATAATATTATTACGTCTGATGTAAATATGAGCTGGACTGCAACAAGCCGGAGCTGCCCTCTCCATCATCGCCGCTCGCCTGTACCTGTGCTTCATGTTTAACTACACATCAAGTCAGCGGGGGCCGGTGCACTTGTCCATGTGTGCGTGAGCCGGACACTTCCTGACCGGAGGATGACTCTGAGCCGTGAGCGACGTGCGGCTGCAAGGGAAGAAGCAGCGGAGACGGGACGTGATGGACTGCCCTGGTCCTCAAAGTGAACGCACAGATAAGTTTTGTCTTTCTGTGGTGCGCTGGGTTTTGCCTGAGCTGTAAATATTGTGTTTGCAGTTCGCGCACGCTCCCAAATATGAGTCGCAGAATGTGGACGCTCAGATTTTTATCACTGCCTTGTTTTGTGTTTTACTTTATGTGAAAGGTATACAGTGGGAGAACATAAAGAGACCAAAAAAGAAATGTGAATATTATACAAGTTAAGCATCTTTATCCTAAGCCAACAGGTCCTAATGCAGTGTTGTAAGAGAATATGAAAATTCCAAACCTGTATATTATGAAGGTTGAAAACTATAAAATAAAAGAATAAAAAAGCAAAATATTTGTTGCGTTTTTTTCATGCTGACTTTTTACCATGTGTGCGAGCTTGCATCTCCATGAACCTGACTCGTACTTGTCCTGAAGTTGGTCCCCATATATGGCTTCTTTCCATTTAAATGTGTTTCCATTGGCTACCATAGATTAAGATGAAGAGATCCATTATTTGTTCCACAGGAGGGGAAATTTCAGTTTTGCATCACAAGTTACAGAACAGTAGGAATGAGGAGCACACAGCAAGATACATTAATCTAACTCTATACCAATATAGAATAAAATAAAATAAAATCTCTATCTTTGGCATAAAAGGAAGCATGTATGAAATCTCTATTTTTATCATAATAAGGAAAGAAGTCTTAAAATCTACAACAGGCATGTCCAAACTCTGGCCCGTGGGCCAAATGCGGCCCTTTGTGTCATGTTATCTGGCCCTCGACACGATATTAAAGACACCAGTTCACAGTGTCATACAGCCAACTTCAGCTCTACCAATATATATGTATGTTATATCGTGTTGTAAAGCTTGTTTTTTTATATACTGGTTACTTGTGTTTGATTGTGGTACAAAATTGAGTTTCTAATGTAGCCAACGTCAACCTTATTAAAGCTGATTTTAAAGTTCAAAACAGTTTTTCAATCCAAGTTGTCGGCCCTTACATGGTGAATTAAAGTGGCCCTATTACAAAAAAAGTTTGGACACCCCTGATCTACAACTTTAGGTAAAATATAGTTGTGTGTATACATATGTACGTGTTAGCAGCATGGGGGTCTGGGGAAAAGAGACAATAGACTTTATATTTACATTTCCACCTCTAGTAAAAGTCAGATCCTACTTTAATGAGAGTTTACAAGCATTCCCTTAATTCTGACAATATTATAAAAGAAAATTTTCACCATTTGCATTTACTGATATAAGAGTAGTCTCTGTTTGTGGAGAGGAACAGCTAGGACCCTCAATAATATCTGAGATTCTTACTCTTAGTCACAATTATGGACGAATCAAATAATCAGATTAGCCGGTTCCTCGCTGACCTCCGGTGTGAGAGTCCAGATTAGTACCTTGTCTGTTAACGCTGCTCTCACACGTTCAGCTCTGACCCCTGGCCCCTCCACACAATACTCCACGCCGAGTTCACACTGCCGCTCAAATACATACTCATAAAAGCACATGGAAGCCCTGCAGCTGCTCCCCACACACACACACACACACACACACACACACACACACACACACACATACACACACACACACATACACTCACAGTCAAGAAACAAATGTGTTGTTTATTATCCCCGTGCTATTTGCCAAATACTAAATGACAAAGAGCTTTATGAAATTACCCTGTCATTTGGAGGACTTTGCTGATTAGATATGTGAGAGTGGATTAGCCATCTGCTCAGCTCTAATGATACCATCTCAAGTCACTAATCACAACTTTCTCCATAAATACAAAAACATGATGTTGGACGTGTGACATGCTATTTTCAGCGTTCCAGCAGCTACCCATTTGATCAGTTCACAAATCCTTAAATCATTTCTCCTAAAAAGATGTGACATTAGATCAGAGACGAAAGAAGCAATTCAGCGTGTTCGTTGTCATGGAAGTCCAATGTACAAGTGTAAAAGGCAATATACAATTAAATCAGTATTGTGCGATGTGCTGTGATCCCAGATGTTTACACCTTGTTATAGATTTAAAAGCTGATCTATAACCATCTGGATTGATTTGATGTTGACCTTTTATTCTCGCTGCTTGTCGCTCCAGAGGCAGCAGTGGTTGCGTCACAGGACACAGGGCTCTCCACTTGCTTCCACTTGTCACAGTGTGAGATAATGCCCAGTGTTGTAGATGGGCTGTGGAATGGACACATGCACCCATCTATCACCGCTCTCTCAGCGCATGTGTGGGTGGGCCCCGCACTGAGCATTATTGTAATTTGGGAGCAATTGACAGTAATCCAGGCTCTGTGCTCTGCTCTAAGCCCCTCGTATCCCACTCGCCAGCGGCACGTCTTCACCAGGAGACCCTCGCACTTGGCACACTAGCCTTGGTCGCTCAGATGATTATGTGCATTATTATCCTGTGTCCTGGTGGTCTGAGGGAGACGAGCAACACTCTGCTGGAATAGTCAGACATCAGGAAGAAATATTTCCGTGAGTTTTGAAACAACTATGATCAGAACATTACATTTAAACACACAAGACTTACTCATTGTTGTGCCTATTTTTATTTAATGTTTATGTAAATTTCCTGATTGAGAGTAGGTGGAATGATATAGAAACTTCCAGGCGGTATCCAAAACAAATTCCTGAGACACCCTTCTCATTGTGGAGCAGCGGCTCCAATGCAAGCTCATACTCTCTCAATAGGCCACTCTGCATTTTGACCACTTCATCTTTATGCCCTTTTGGTCATTACACAAAACTCAAGACCATAGGTGAGGGTAGATACAAAGACTGACTGGTAAGAGCTCACAATATTATCATGACTGCCACCCCCCCGACCCAGAGATGGATAAAGGGGAAGAAGATGGATGGATGGATAAAAATAACTTTAGTTTTATATCACTTTTCCAAAACAAGTTTCACAGGAAGCAAACTATTGTGTTATTATCCATTTATCCACAATGACCTGCGCACCACGACCTGCTACTCTGTTTCTCAGTATATTATTAAGTAAAAACATATACATACTGGATTCATACATTGTCTTTTAGTAAATTGAATACATTCTGTTCATACTCTTTGGTTGAAAGGGACAGAACCAATACAGCCCCTCAGCGCCATCGACCTGTCTGACCACATTCATACTGGGCCACGGGGCTGAAGTGTCTTTCTTAAGGACACACATGCAATTTACATACCGCCCATTTCAGCACCATTGCATTCCAGACGGTCTCCCTCCAAAACGAGATTAGGGATCAACAAAAAATACATTTAAATGAGTCGGCTAAACAACATAATTCAACATTAGATCATTTATATTTGTCACCAGGTGGATGCGGTCACACAGAGCTGCTCTGTGGGAGGAGGACGGCGATCTCTGCGGTCTCCACACGTATATGCTACAGAACCACTGTAATTGTTAGTTTCCTGAACAAACTGTTTCAGAGGGTTGCTGCCATTTAATATACCCTGCAGACAGAATTAAAAAGCAATCATGAAACTCTATAGTTCCATATAAAAACAAAGGGGAGATGCTTTATACCACACAAAGCAAACACCACCAGGGCTTGGTCTCCAGTGTGCCCCTCTACAACAGCTGATGGATGCTTGGGTTTAGTGCGAGAGAAGTCATTTGGAAGATGAAAACAGACAGATCATTAATAGAATTGTTGCAGGCTGTGAACATATGGGAGTTGGGGGAAAGTGTAAAAAAATAGAAGATAAGAGGTGGTTTGGAGTAAAAAGTTGCAGTAAAAGATTTGAGCCTGGAGCAGTCTGAGATGTGAGGCCCTCTGTCTGTGGTGGTCCAGTGATGAAAGAACAACTGAGCTCAAAGAAAAAGTTTGTGTGCAGGCAGAAATACTGATTTTAATTTAGCTGCTCCTAAGACAAAGGTCTACTTTAAAGAATGGGCACCCCAACTTCCAACATAAAAATAATCATAGAACAAAGATAAGAAACCAGCATGGATGTGAAAAGTAGAAACACTGGATTGATTCTTAAAAATCTATTGCTATTCATTAGAAACACAATCACTAAATACACTGAAATAACTGCCACAATTAAACTTGGGATTATAGTATTTCCTATGATCATGCCAAGCTGAAATACATTTGCACTGTGTGCAAATCCAGGCTGCAATAGCTCCACCCATCATTTTAGATCTACAGCTCTAAAAGCATCATTTGTAGTGCTACCTACAGCAGTCCAAGTCCAGGCAATTTAAATGACTGGGTTTTCATTTCATCGGCCCAGATGTGTATACTCCGGGTTACAGTATCGGCAGCGCCGCTCCTGACTCTATCATGGAAGTATTTACTGGCCATATGGTCGGTGACATGGGGTCAAACTTGGGTTTTAAGTGAAGCCTCTGAGAGCAGTAAAAGGCTGGAGTACAGGGACACAGACAAATTCAAGCATTAGCACGTTGCTAATTACTGCAGCTCACTTTTAATAAATACCTTCCTGACATGTGATTTGCAACGCTGCAGAGTCGGTGGAAAACTTCTCACACACAGTGTGCCGCGACAAACACTCGGCAAGACACGCTGAACTTCAAAAATATGTTTCAAACAGAGCAAACTGGCCACAAAAATGGTTTCATGATCACATGTTTAAAATATATGTGGATGTTTTGGACATTTACAAATAATGTCTATAATATTATTGTGAAAAGAAGAGGATTTGTGTGGTTCCAAATGCATTAACAATTTGTTTAATATTCACTGATGTTAAATATGACAATGTTTTAATATATATGAAGTGCGAAGTAATAAACTTATTTTACTAAATCATTGTCAATTTACTAATTGTTTTTTTTTCATAACAATAGTTATAATATGTGTTGAAGTCAGTGTAGCATACTAAACTTGGTGTGTGTGTGTGTGTGTGCGCGTCTGTGCTTGTGTGAACGTGTGCGTGCGTGTGTCTGTATGCATGCCTGCGTTTGTGCATGTATGTGTGCGTCTGTGTGTGAGTGTGTGTGAGTGTGTGTGAGTGTGTGCGTGTGTGTGTGTGTGTTTTCAACAAATCAGACCGCACATGCTGTTTTACCATTTGCATACTTGAGTCCTGTGAGCCACTGTTTTACACTTTGGGCTGAGAGCTGAGCTTCGCTGAACAAGAATGATCCAGTTAAGAATCCAGCCAGGGGATGTAAAGTTGTAGCTGAGGCCAAAATACAAGCATGTGAAAACCACTGCAAGAGTCATGGATTTCATTAGAGATACATTTTTGGTGGTTTGAACGTTAGGTACCCTGGCTTTAAGAGTGTATATACATCTGTGCCTTTGACAAGAGTCAGGCCAAGTGGATTTTCGCCATAACAGTCAGAAAGCATGAAATATCAACATAAGTGCGAGAAAAGTGGCCCACTTTAGACTGATGTCCCGGAGAAGGCGATATGTTCTCAGTAGTTAAGGGGGAACGCCTTGGCTGTGCATAAAGACTGCACTGTGAGGCTGAAATGACCATAAGGCTCCTGAAAATAAACAGGAATCAAATGGAGTGATTGATCGAATAAATTATGGGACAGAGTGGAGAGCAGGACTTTCTCACTTCTCTTCACACACACTTCACATTCTGCACAAGCTCGAGGACAGACACAGCATGATTTTCCCTCGCACCGATGGAGCCTGGACTGTCAAAGTGTCATCGATCGATTACAATTACATTTTTTCAATCATTATTTTTGTATAGCTCAAAATCACAACTGCAGATATCTTGAAAAGTGTCAAACTATTGTCAGCTTGTTAATGGCAGATAATAAAATGTAACGATTATAACACATAAGAAATACATCAGTGAAACATCAGAATAATTTGGTCCAGAGAATGACAGTAAATCCAAAGACCACAAAGGTTCTCAAAGGTCTCGGATCATCCCCTGTCCTCAGACACACGGTACCACTCAAATCCTTTTCAACATACTCAACTAAAACCAAAACACAAAAGCATCTAGGACAACAACACGATGAAGACAAAACACCACCCCTTATATATCAAAACAAAGAAATACTCAAAGAAATATTAAAATGCATAACCTAACCGATCATTATTATTATGTATTTGTTCAGTTATTAATAAGGCCACAAGCAAATTTGCAATCCCTGTTCCAATGTAGGCTTTTAAATAACATACATAACACAAACAAACAGGAAGACAAGGCTGAGAAAAACACAGTAAACATAAATGACCATGATCACATCCCGGTTTAGAATTCACGCTTCTGATTTTCTTCAAGCCACATTTTCAGTTTTACATTTTGAGCACAGTAATTTCAGAAAGCCATAAGATTTGTATATTATCAGTATTTAGATTGTAGCATACACTGCTACTGTGACATATGTTTATGCTACATCCAAATATGACTTTTCTTTACAAACACCATACATTCATCACTACAACTCAATCCATATGACGTTTATACTCCCAAATATTCAGATTAATTTCAAACACTCATCGCTCAAGAGGGACCCATGACCAACCCTTGAAAGTAAAGCCTCCTCCTCATCTGCCCCGTCCCCCCTGCCTCTTTGCCCCGGCCTCTGCGGTAACAAGAGAGATGTAAACAACCAATTATTGGATAGGCCCTCGTTCATATCCCCGCACCGTACGGGACATGGCTTTAATAAGTCCTCCGCTGCTCCCCACAACATTTGGATGTCTGTCTGCAAGAATGTTACTCATCAACCCCTTGTTGCGCTTGTCTTTTGCACATGCAGAATCTGTCCATGCAGCCAACCAGGAAACCCCCATGACACACACATCTTGCAGTAATCAGCTCAATTAGTGGGGGTCTTGGTGGAGAGTGGCCAAGGTGAGCAGTGGGAGGTTGTGAAAATAGGGGCTGGTCTATTTGAGGCAATGTGATCTCCATTCATCAGGAGCGCTATAATGATGCGTCTGATCAGGGCTGATACAGGGAAACAAGTGGTTTACAAACACTGTCAGCAGCAGACACGCAGCAGGAAGAAGCGCGCTCCTCTGTGCAGATTATTCAGGATTCTGTCTCATTTGGTGTAATATCAAGTGGTAGCAGGATACGAACGTGTAGGTTGAGATATGTAACTAAAAGTAGAAAATGATGTCTATAACAGATGCAAATATTCCATGGTCTTGGATTGATGCATCTGCACAGACTCTGACAACTTCTTACACAGAGATGTTGTCAGTATTAATACACACAGAGAAAACTAACTATCTATAATATATGTTATTAAATCATGGTCGAATGTAAGGTAGATTTTGTGTCACATTAGGCCTATTCCAAAGCATCATCCTTTTCTAGTCCCAAATCACAAATAACTTGGTGCCACATCTAACATTTAAACTGCCATAACTTCTGTAAATTATGAACAGAAATGTGTCTGTGGTGTTGATGAATAGTTAAGGCTTTTAGATAGGACCACTCATGCGTGTGCGTGTCTCCGCGTGCTGCTCAATGGGTCCAGTTACTGCGCATTTCACTGTTGCTGTTATTAGATGAACGGATGTGATTAGGTTTTTCCTTCTCATCTCGCGTCACGTTAAAAGGCGCATCTGTCATGCAATTATTTACGCACACTTACATTTTCACTCAACGCGCGTTCAGGTCCATCAAAACTGACAGGTGATTATTGTTATTTTAGTTTTCACGTTCTCGTAGTAAAAGCTAATAAATAATATATACATTAGGAATTGTGCGAAATATGTGTTATTACTAATAGAGTTAAAATATTATTATTATTATTTTTGGTATATGTTATTTTCTTATGTTATATTAGTATTACTTTTATTATTAATATTGCCCGTATTATAATCATTATCATTAACCTATAATAATAATGCAGAAAAATACTATTATTTATATTTGTTGTTTTTAGTATATGCGGGCCGACAGTGTTGTGATCCTGAGGATGTGACATAGAAGTCTCTAATGAAGAGGTCCCATGGTGCATGGATAGATACGCATCTACCACTGGTCAATGTCTAGACAGCATTCAACAATTACACACATCACATTACAAGGTCACGCGCGTGACACACCGGTCCACGTCGAATAACATGGACCGGATCATGTAACTTTGTATTTATTATTTTTTGTAACCACTGGACAGAAAACAAGTGTCCGCACATTCATGTTTTATATCTTCTGGAAACCTTATAAGGAGTACACATTATAATGATGCTGATCTTTGACTCTTGGGCAAATTTAATATACTTTTAAACGGTGCGAGTCGGAGAGTTTCCCTCCACGTCCTCGCACATTTGTTACAAGATTAGTGATCAGAACATGTTTGCCCTGAGTGTTTCTCTTCCTTTGGAAAATAAGTTTAGACAAAAGATTGTTCCTTCAGTTTTGTTTGAAGCCAAACATGCATGTACGTGTGCACTGGACACACGGATGACATCAATAGCAGCCTTTTTCATAATGCTATAAATACGGACTATATCATTAAAAAACAATACTGTCGATTCATTTGGTTTGACTGCAACTTGGCCTATATTACATTATAAGGATTATTTTATCATGAGTATTCATATCTTATTAGTAGTATTAGGCCTAATAGTTTCTGTAGTAGTGAACAAGTAGTAGCAGTAGTCATTTTGAGTAAGTTTTTTTTGTGTTTTGTTATTTTGTTATTCGCAAAATGTTTCTGTCCCAAAACGCAGCTTTTTCATAATCCATTAAATTGGGTCGTTTTATTTGGATGAAAAATACGCACATTGGGTATGAACAATCTCACAGGAGTGTGGTGCGCAGTGGAGAGGGCTGAGTGCGCGTGAGCCCCGTAGGCTGCGTCTCTGGCGCCATCCTTGGGCTGCGTGATTCTGCAACTCCCCAAACTCTCCCACGCGCGCTCTGTTTGGCTGCTGCAGCTGTCTGTCAAAGTTAAAGGGAAGGATAAAGTGTTAAGAAAGACAAATGTGCGCGTTCTTACTATTGGGAAGGCGGGCTGCGCGAGGGGAACAATCGGCTTGACTTTGCCAGGGAGCCACCTCAAAGCGTATCCGGTTACTTTGAGTGACAGCGTAACCATGGCAAATAATTTGACTAAGGCTATTGTCTTATCCTCGCCATCCCCGGGTCAGATAACCGACCAATCAGAGTTCATATGAATGCTTGTCTTGCCAGCTTAGAATAATATTATTAAAAGGAGCCAGCAGTCAGGGCTGTGGGAGTAGGTTGTGCAGAAACACCACGGAAAAGGACGTGCGTAAACGGCGCAGAACACGCTCCACTTCAGAGCCTTATGAGGAGCTGTCGCCTGGAGTCTCCTGCGGCTCCATGGACTTGACTTGAAAAACTTTGAACTTCTTTCTCCGGACTTTTGTGGACTTTACTCAACAATGTCTATGCTTCCCACGTTTGGTTTTACGCAGGAGCAAGTTGCGTGCGTCTGCGAGGTGCTCCAACAAGGCGGCAACATTGAGAGACTGGGCCGCTTTCTCTGGTCTCTCCCCGCCTGCGAGCACCTCCACAAAAACGAGTCTGTGCTGAAGGCGAAGGCGGTTGTAGCCTTTCACAGAGGCAACTTCCGAGAGCTCTACAAGATCCTGGAGAGTCATCAGTTCTCCCCACACAACCATCCCAAACTGCAGCAGCTGTGGCTCAAGGCGCACTACATCGAGGCGGAGAAGCTTCGCGGGCGGCCGCTTGGAGCCGTGGGCAAATACAGAGTGAGAAGGAAGTTTCCTTTGCCCCGATCGATCTGGGACGGAGAGGAGACCAGCTACTGCTTCAAGGAGAAGAGCCGAAGCGTGCTGCGAGAGTGGTACACGCACAACCCGTACCCGTCCCCCCGAGAGAAGCGCGAACTGGCGGAGGCGACCGGACTCACAACCACACAAGTCAGCAACTGGTTCAAGAACCGGAGACAGCGGGACCGGGCAGCGGAGGCCAAGGAGAGGTACGGAACATGACAAAAACATAACACCCATGGACCCAAACTCTGACCCTAACCCTGGCACTATAGGGAGCCGCAGTTTGGGTGTCATTACTGTGCAAGTTTACGTCAAAAATGGGTACAACGTAAGAACACATTAACTTTTACGCACGTGGTTTTGCTAAGAGTGAAAAGTTCCACAAATCATACACGTTAGCTCTTCTATTGTGATGTGTTGTATTAAAGTAAAACATGTGGTAGACATAATGTGTAATTCAGTATCAAATAACAAAATATCAACAAACACCGCTGTCTTTACGCATGTATTTTTAATGACAATTGTGGCAACATTTTCTGGAGTCACAAACCTGTCATCAGCACTTGTTCTGCACTACTNCCTGTCATCAGCACTTGTTCTGCACTATACTACTCACCACGTAATATATAGGCTTTTTATTTAAGTGTGTATGGAAGAGTGTGTATTGGCGTAAATGAAAGGCTTGTAAATTATAAGGGCATTACATTTTCACCAGGCTCCTTTTATCCTCATAATAACACTTTACAAACAGCTTTCCCCGTGTACAAGTTTAACCCCTCAGACTCCACAGCATTGAAGAATCAGGGAGCCGTGCAGCAGGGCAGAGCTGCGGAGACTGCAGCAGTCAGGTGCTCATGGCGCTGGTGTCTTCTTTCACCTTCTGGCCTCTAATTCGGGCTGAAAGCTTTACGTAAATCATGTCTCCCCCAAGACTGAAAAAGCCCTTACTCACTACACCATACACACTTATAGACGCGTTACTCAGCGAACTTTCAGCACTGGAATAATTCATGTTGTCGTCTATCAACTTTTTCATCTATTTGTCAATAAGCCAATGCACTACAAAGACTATAACCAACTATGGTCGGATTTTAATTCTTAATCAGAAAACCATTTAACTTAGAGGAAAACACAACGTGTTCTATATTATTGAAATCAACACACTCATTCATGATTACAGACAGGCCCACACTGACTCGTTTTACGGCAGGACTAGTCTTTAGAAACAACAGAAATCTGATGTGCTTTTCCTTTGTTTAGTTTTTGTTTATAAAATGCATAAATATGTCTCTATTTCAATGCATTCGCCTAATTTGTTGTTATTTGTGTTTGCAGAGAAAACAACGAGAACTCGAACAGTAACAACCACAACGCGCTGTCCTCTTCCATGAATGGAAGTAAAAGTCTTTTAGGGAGTTCAGACGATGACAAGACGCCGTCTGGGACCCCGGACCATCACCACAACTCGTCTCCGGGCCCCGCGATGCTCATGGGCTCCAACAGCAGCGGCTTGGCGTCTCTGCACGGCCTCGCACCGCCGCCCGGGCCAAGTGCCATCCCGGTGCCGAGCGCGGACTCAGTGCTGCACCATCACCACCACCACCACGGACTGCACCACGACATCCTCAACCCCATGTCGGCCAACCTGGTGGACCTGGGCTCGTAGGCCGCGCACCGCTCCGCAGCAGGGTGCTCTTTGGACCATCTGCGCTCACGATGAACTTCTTTTGAAAAACAAAATGGGGATTCAATCTCTGTTTGTGCACAGCACAGAGTTACGTCCCGTGCGTAACTGTCTTAGTGGAAGTGGACACAACTTTTGCTGCGAGGAAACCGAAGGTGAGACTTCATTGGAAAGTAGGCAATTTTACCAGAATGTTATACCATGATATTGTTAAAACAATAATACAAAGGTCTTAAATATTGTTACTTAATGTGACGTGTCCCGGCGCTTTGTCCACACTATTTTGTTGTTTACATGCTTTTATTTTAGGGAGAGCCATAAAAGTTATTGTTTTGTTTTTTGGACAAATGGGTATGGGGCTGAACGACGGGGAATGATATTCTCAAGTGTCTTATATAAGAGAACGAGTGAGTGCATGTAAACTTTGCGATATGAAACGTAAATCATTCATACACTTATAGTTTCATATACCCTTTGCAATAAAAGAAGAAAAACACACGGATTGTAATTACGAGTCGTTTGCTTTTTCCTGTGTTGTATTTAAGGGTATTTCATTATATTTGTTCCAGGGCTTTAAATGTAGCCTATATGCACGTGCACTTCTATCACATTTGTGTTAATAGAATATTTACAACATTTTACTCGGAAACGAAAAAGGCACATTATGCGCACGAAATTATTTCAAAAGTGATAGACAATATTAGAGCTATTTCTATCAGTGATCGTGACTAAAAAAATGCTGAATTATATTTAATTGTGATTGAACACAAATGTGATTGAAAACGCTGACTGTTTTTTTTTTATCACCAACCAGACATGGTATTTTTCAAGCTATTGTATAATTAACTTCTAAAGAACAACATCTCTCTTTGTTGGGCCTACATTTTAGTTACTTCACTTGGAAAGGCAAGTTATTTTTATAAAACCGATTTCTTTCTTGTTTAGATTAAAGAAATCATCATAATTGGCCAATCACTGGTGACATAAGGAACACTCTTTCTGTCCTGTCTCTTGTCTCTTACTGAAGTTAGTATCAAATAATGAGGAGTTTTGCGCAGTTTCCGCAGACGGGGCGCACAGTGGCACCTTGTTTGCGCAGAAGCCTGGACTCTGTGAAGGTCACTGATCATGGATCTATAATAATAATATCTGTCACTATGACGAGTGAGTGCTGTTTGTGGCTCTGCTCAAAACAGCGCGAAGCGGCTTTGGATTTAGACATAACACGGAATAGTTGGTCTCTCACCAAACGCCATTCTTCCCAAACCTTCTTGTTTCCCATAAGGCTTGAAACATGAGCCTCAGCTGGCACCGAGAGGCGGCATGTGTCTCCAAAGAGCGAGTATTAAGGCTATTAAACTTTTGGGCTAAAGATGTTGGAAAAATCCACAACCTTGAAGAAAAGGCTCATAAAACCTGATCTGATGGTGCCAAGGCTCATGGCGATGATTATTTTGTTCAAATGATGAGGATCCTGTTCAACAGGTGTGAGAGGGCTTTGATTCAACCTATTTGTGTTCATATATTAGATCGAAGTGCAAGTATAGTTTAATTCAGACTCCAGGGTGAAAAGCTGAGGAAGTAAAGAGAGATGAGGAAAACCCTGAAACAATCATAGGGGAATGTTGTGTCCTGGCGCTGTAAACCGTTTGTAAAACATGGTCCTAACTTATAGGCCACAAACCAGCCTCAGTACAGGAGGGAATAAGACAAACACTAAATGCAGCAATGACCAACATCTGATCACCTTTAGCACACAAACACATTAACATCACAATTTACCTGCATGAATGTGTAAAAGTGTAAAAGTGAATGGGTAAATGCTCTATTGCCGTTTTGTTTCTCCTCATTGTCAATTTTATTCTTTTTAAATTTGCACCTACCAATTGAGTTAATGTGACAGGTTATTGTCCCCATGGGGAAGTCCTTTCCCTGAGCTGCAGTCAGGAGGTCAGAGGCCACACTTTACAGCCCTGCACTGTCTCACAGACACCTACAGATTGAGAAACAGCAGCAGAAATCAGCAAACCACAGCCCAGTCTCAGGAGACAGTACACAATCGTTTATCATTATTGTCGTTGTTGTTATTTTTATTATTGTTATCATTATTATTAATGTCATCATTATTATTATTATTATTATTATGTACAGTGTACGCCTAAATAACTGGAGGTCGTGCTGATACAAAACCATAGAGGCTGAAAGATTGAGAGTTCTGAGGTTCGGAATAATGTGGGGAAAGCTCTAACTTTTAGTTTGACCTTGTAGCAATTTTAGAGAGTGTTCAATACAAATGCTGTTTGTATTTAAATACAGGCGTTCCAAACATCTGACTGACAATCTGTAAACTGTGTAGATTGCCCGATAGCTTAATTACAAGTTATGATCTGGGGATTTCTTTTTTGTTATCATAAATTTAATTGAAGAACAACATTTGAACTACTTCAAAGAAATCATATTATTATTGCATCCCATACTGCACCAATATTGCAAAGAGTCTTTATATTTTTAGTCAGAAATAATATTATCATTATCCTTATTATTGTTATTGTTATTATTATTATTATTATTATCATTATTATTATTATTATGCGTATACAACAAACACGCTTTATCAGATATTTTAGGGGCATGTAACCCTCTGGCACTTGCCTTATTCAAGTGAACCTTTTTATTCTCATGGTAAAATGAAGAATAATAAAAGATGCGTACAAATGCGACTGTCATATGGATTTCCTGCTGTAGATATTGAGAGAAGACACTCGTGTTGTTTGGCGATTCATCCAGGGGTCAGTGGGAGTGCTGTGTTTATGGATAGTCTTGATTGCAGTCGTTGTGCGGCCATTGTCCATGTTTGCAGTATCAGGTGTGTCCCATAAAAGGGGATGAAGCCGTGGGGCTCTGCAGAGCAGGAGGGTGCAGAGGTGTAAGCTTATCCTGCCCTCCAAGATAAGGAGCATTCATCTTTCAAATGTGCACACTTACAAAGACCGCAGTGGCCAACTTATAATATCTTAGATTTGTTAATGAGATAAATATATATATATATATATATATACATATACACATTTCTACTACAGTGTTACTGTATTTAAAATCTAACTTGGTCAAAACGAGTCCAACTAATAATATCAGAAAGATAGTGTTCGAATGACAGCGTCCTGCTTTTATTTTAATTAGACAAACACAAAAAGCTATTTTGACAATAATGCTGATTCTTTTTTCTCTAATGAATTGTAAACAGTGAGAAAGTGAATTGTGGATGTAACTTGAGTTACTTTTATTATGATACCAATTTCATTGTGTTTCATGTTACACTAATGAGTGAGGTCAAAAAGAACTATCTGTGAGTAACGAGTGACTTTAAGACTGACACAGACCAAACCTGCACAGGTTCATCTGAGGTCTTCTAGAAATCATACAATTATCATCAAGATCATGTTTGTCTGAGGAAACGGACCTTTACAGTGAACCAAAACATTGACGACAAGCAAACTGCAGAGGGCACCAAGTGCAGCCCTTTACCACCTGTACACAGCCCACAGTTTGAGAAACTCTAGCTAACACTGTAAACTCTAGACACACTTCATTCTGGAGATATTAGGTTCACTGCAATGGCTTTTCCAGCTTTTGTCACCTGACACTGGCCCATTTATTCTGTCCTCCATGAACAAGATGAACTACTATAGAAATATACTGTTGTTTATGATTTCACTGCTTAGGGGGAAAGGCAGGGCAGCCTAAATCATGGAGAGGCCAGTGTCACCCAGAGAAAAGACACCATTCATCAAATGCACTCTTTAAAACACTCTTTTATGGGTGTATTGCGTTTACTTTTGTCTTGTATATTTGTACGAGTGGTCACACAACCCACATCAACAGAGATACGTTATTTTGGATGTTCCTTGTGAAGATCCATCTCAGTTTCTATGTGATACTTAAACTGCACCAAAGACAGTGCATAAAGCAGAACAGCACATAAATAAATGCAACACAGTTTGTGCTGAGGAGTTGGGTTAAACTCACTATGGGTCTTTCTGAGTGAAGTTTGCATGCTATCCCTGTGTCTGCAGCTTTCCTCTGGATACTTTCACCCCAAAACAGGTCCAAAACTCTGAGGCTCCCTGAAGAGAGCTGAGCACATCTCAGTGGGACTATTCAATGAAGCAAACAGATGATCAAAAACACAAAGACGTTAAAATGAGACATACCCACTTTTTCTCCATTAGAACAAATTCTATTTGTGTAAAATAATGAAGTTCAATCAGGAGACAGTCATAATTATATTACATATGGGCTTCTGGAGAGAAGAGGAGAAAATAACTGTAGATTATCTGACTGCAATAAAACTGTATGTTGCAGAAATCACGAGTGGGAGGAAACAGAAAGACTTTAACTTAATGTGTCGACAAATACATTGTAAACCATATAAATAGTTTTGAAATTGCCATGAACAATACAAACAATCTCAATAGCTAACAACTGAAACATGGTACACAAACAAAGCGGAATTGTTTCTGGATAAAGTTAATCATTTATTTTTATTTTTGTTACTGTTTTTTTTTTTTTAGCTTTAATTTAAGTCAATTTGAACATCCAAATCAGAAAAGATATATTTTTTCATTTGTAAGAATAACACATTATTCACAATATATATACATATGCCAAAACATGGCAATCAACATCTGATTCTGAATGTATATTTTTTTAATAAAGCTTGTGCTCACACACAGCCCATGTCCATGTGACAACGGGATTAAACAAAACCAAGATGATACATCAGGAAAGTCAGAGACACTTTATCTGCATGATTCATTCACTCCATACATGCTGGTGGTATACTGTATTAATGTAGCCATAGCTGCCCTGGGACAGACTGAAAGTATTCCCTTAGGAAACAGCAATAGTTACTGTATGTAGTAGTTATTTGGCTCCTGGTGTTCCCAGCGATCTCCCATCACAGTAATAAACAGAGATCTGACGGGATCAGGCTTTGACAGGTAAGTGTGGCACTAACTATAAAGTTAAGGGATAGTGACATACTTCTAATTACTTTACAGCCTCTCACCTACGTATTACATAAAAATACAACTCTTGAACTTTCTATTTATAAATATCATCACAGTTAATCAGTATGTGAGTAACAATAGCAGCAGGAAGTGGCTCTGTTTTTGTTAAACAAACAACAGATCCAACAGGACAAACTGGTGACACCAACCCTCAAAACCCATTATGTATTTACAGTATGTAACCCATCTGCAGTGTGTAGTGCAGCTTAGTGCGTAGTCTGCTGCCATCTAGCGCTTGCAAATCGTACTGCAGTAAACGTACTGCAGTATGATTACTGCAGTAATCATATACCCGCATCATGTGTGTATAGTTGAATGATTTCCATTGAATGTGAGTGTATATATATATATATATATATATACATAAAACCCACATTTTTAACAAAGTGCTAAATGTATGTTGGTCTGAACTGGGTCAAACACTGTGGTATCCTTCTTCAAGCTTAAATTGTCGCAAAAGTTGGCTTGAGATCTGGCCACAAATGTTCTTTGGGATTAGGATCAGGGCTTTGTTATGGCCTCACGAAAACATTGACTTTTTTGTCCTTAAAGCACTTTGTAACTACTCTGTTCTTACATTTCGGGTCATGAACTATTTGGAAGACCCATTTCTAATCAAGTTCTTTGCTAAGATTTAGCTTTTAGTTTATTTTTTATCATTTCAAACCAAATCAATTCATTTTTGTCCCGGCCTCAAAGAACCACTGATTCACCAATCAACATTTAGAACACATATGAAATATAACAATAAAACAGCTGAGATTAACGGGTTAACCAGACTTCATGTCGCCAAAAGCATGGAAAAACTAAATCTGAAACCTCTGGGAGACGCACAGTGAGAAAGACCCTCCCCCGGACAGGACGTCAATCCAGCACTGACTTCAAATCACTGTCACTGAGGCTCAGGGGGTCGGGAGAGAGTACCTAAGAAGACAGACGGGTGCAGCCCGGTTCTGGGCTGGGGCTGACCGGTCCACAGGTCCAGAGGTCCAGGTTGGAGAGTCCAAATTTCAGGTTCCACCATTGTGTCTTGAAACAGATAAAGGGACAACAGGTGAATAGGAATGTACTAACTAGAGGTGAAGTAGTATGTAATGTATAATGACACAAAGTAGGAGCGGCTGATACTCCATATGTGACTGATTAGCTCTTTTGGTTTATTTCCACCTGTATTCTTACCTCCAACTTCTTCACAAGGTCTTTAGCTTTTGTCGTACCGGCAACATTTCAGACTAACACATGGCCATCTCTGAGACACCCATATCTGTTAGAGTAAAACTGTTAAAAATGGTGTT
>JAPMNZ010951960.1:0-11982 GCA_029875035.1 Pomatoschistus microps | reverse complement strand
GCTACTGAGGACTCATTACAGTTATCAGTAATGTTTCTCATACAGAAGATCCATTCTGTCATTGTAACATGTATACAGTTTTGGAAACATTTTGAACAAATGTTGACATGATTAAATGATGATCTTAGTGTTATGATTTTCTTGCTTCTAATTTTTCTAACGCTGGCAGACATATCGTGTTGTATTTTGTTTGTTTTTTTCTTTTGTGTTTGTGCAGCACTTTGGAAACTTGTTTTTAAAAGGCACTAGATAAATATAGGTGGATTGGATTGGATATAGGTTCAGACGTTTAGTTCCCTTCATGTTATAGTTTATGATGTTTTTCAAGTATTGTACACACACACACTATACAAGCAGCGTGACATGAAAATTAATCTCTGCTGTGTACTGTCAATAATCCATTCTGTGAAGATAAAATGGTAAAATGAGCTTTACAACATGCAGCTTAACTAACCCCAGTGGTGAAGGCTAAATAATCAATAATACCCTGTGCAGTGCTGGGGCCTGCACCTGGACGCTCACGCTTCAGTGGATGTGGGCAGGTGAAGTGTCATGGTTTGTTAATGCTGTAGATATTCCAACCTGTGGACAGTCACTAAGATCAATATTGAATGCTAGAATAGACAATTATTGATCAAGTAGACAGTTGAGTATTGATGTACTGTTCCTCTGGTGCTGTTGTCAGAAATGCTGTCAGAGCTTAACGTTCCCTTCTCTACATTTAATTACTAGTTTTATTGAACTTTTGCTCTTCGATTTATCAATTAAATAGTTATATGAACATTTGTGTTTGCATTAGGGTCCTACTCTCTTATATTAAATGCCTCAGTTAAAAGCGGGAAGCTTTTATAAGAGCTCAGTATGAACCCAAACACCCAATTCTGCTAAAAGCGAATCTCCATAATAAACACATTTTATACATGAGCATAAAATCGTCATTTCATCAGCAACATCAACATTAGGCTTCTGGAGATCACTGCGGCAGGAGACGAGTTCACACAATTTGTGTGATTCATTTCTGATATGAAAAATATGTATGATAATAATAATTGGAAGAGAGAGAACTTTGCGGGACACTCTTGGGACTGATGCGAGGACTGATGTGTTGTGTTATTTAAGATACAACAGATATTTCACATCTGAATTATGTGATCTTAATTGATCTAAATTATATTACATGATTACATATTCTTAATTGAAGTAACATTATCTAAATAGGGCATATCATATAGGAATGCACTTTACAAAGACAGTGGAAGAAAGCAAATTGCAAAAAGACAAAGAAGCACAAGGATAAGAAGGTCTAAAGTGTGTTATTAATTTACTCTTGGTTCAGAGCATATTTAATAACATTGAGTGGCAGAGTGGTCCATTTACAAGGAGCATAATGGGGGAAAGCTGCTTCGCCCCACTTCATCCTCACATCTTAAGACTTTGCACAGGTTCATAAGGCACAAAGAAATATATGAAGATGCTAGACTGTGGACTTTATGGATATGAATTTCAAAGGGGAACTGTGAGCCTATGGAGAACCCTGAGAGCAGGTTTAATATGAACTCCTTTTTCTAGTCTGCATCAGAAATACTTCAATAATGGAGGCACTCATACCTCTGATAAATATTATACACATTGTGAATTCATGCTGTTATTCCACTCAGCTCTCCAAGTGCAACATCAGACACAGAACTAATCTCCAAACTCGGCGTGAATCTGATTTCCTTGACAGAAGCCTCACAGCTGTTCACCGGGCCGACAGACAGTAGACACCTGATGCCAATTATCTGATCCGTGAGCCTCCAGACGCAACCCTGTCATTCTTTACTTGTATCATGTCATCTCACTCATTAATACTTCACTTCATTTAACTCCTCTGTTGTTTCCCTCATTACAAGCAGGAGGCGGTTCACCCCTCTAGGTACGTTAATGTGTTGGCATATCGGCGCATTAACAAACCATACATCCAGTTCGGCGGTTCTATCAATGCCAACTTCTCCCATTAGTCTATGTTGTAATGCTCTCCCATCACCGTGATAAAGCTGTTATTGATGACTATAGTCTCAGTCTGGGGACACGCATATTTGAGGTCGGCAGAGAAAAAGACAAACCACACCTGTCCGTTCTCTCCAAATGAGGCTGTCATCTCCACACAGTCTGATAAAGGTCACATATAAAGTATTGTAAGGCCATTATTCCTCCTGGCATATGAAGGACAATTAGATTAGGCATTAGTGGAGGCTAAATGAAGTGTATGTTTTCTTTCGTCTTTAGTCTCTTACTTTTTTAATATGAGCATGGCGCAGTGTCAGTGTGCACTTGACTAGTTTTGTGAGTCGATTCATTCATCTGTGTGACAAATAGGTCTTTTACACTTGTTTTAGAGTTGTGGTGCGGGCCATCTGGCAGCAGTGTTGGCACAGCAGTCCACAGCTCCCCAAACTGCTCCATAAGTACAAGGAGCACGTCTCTGATACACCCGCCCGTCACATTGGCTAAACTGTGGACATTTGCCTGCGTAATTACACCGGCATCTGTTTGCGTTTGCACCGGAGTTCACCCCTGATACCGCGCCCCTCAGGTGATGCATTCACCGTGCCAGTGAAGGAAACACAAATTATATCAGCAAAGCAATTAGGCTGCCGTATGTGGCATCTCAATGGGTGCCTTGGGAAAGAGTAGCGAAGGGGCTAAACTTCTTATTGCAGACAGAGGATATGTTTTTCTTGGAATGGAGTCATTGAGAATCTATAGGGTCATTCCCACTGAGCAAAAATAGCCTGTTATTTACATGTAGATCAGGTAAGGAACATGATACTTTGCATGATGACAGCGTTACAAGCCGTTTGAGTTGTTGCATGTGCTGTTCTTTATGAACTTTAACTTGTCTCGGTCAAAAAACTGATCTGAAAGTGTTTAAAATGGCTCCACATGGATAAAAACCTTGCCGTAGTCCATTATTTAGCGGTTTCTTCTGGTCTGAGGTGCACTACGTCTAGAAGATGCCTCAAAAGTCCACCAATCAACACAGCCCTAAAACACACACCAAGCATTCCCACTTTGAGCTTTTAACATATTTCCCTCATCAAAATCAGACCTGGAGTTGTGTTTCGATCCATCCACCTTACTATCAGGAACTTTTGGCACACACCTACAACTCTACCCCTTCTATCCAAAAGCTTCTGTTTGGGTCCTTTATGATGTCATTGTACCACTATGACATCGCGCTCGGAGCCTATTGAAATAATAACACTGCTCATAAATTAGTGTTGGCACTATTGAAATTACATTTTTTTCAATCACACAAGTGTGTTTGCAGCTGGCAACGTGTATTTTTCCAATAAAAAAAAAAATCTACAGCCAGATAGGGCTGGCCATGGAAGCGTGTCCACTGCGCTGAACCGGGAGGACCAGACGACGCCCAAATATCCCCATGTAGGTCCCATGCGCTACTGAGCACAAGCCATTGATTTGAATAGGGCGCCATCTTAAATCACCGGGGCTTGGGGCTGGCCAATAGCATTATTACTCTTGATACTTGCTCCACTATATATTTTCTACTGAATATATTATTTGAAATTCTAAAACATGACATGCTTAAGTAAATAATCTCATTATCATGTTTAATGGCCAAAAAATAATTTGCAATACCACAACCCTAACCTTAACCCTATAGCAGAAATCCTGTGTCCATGTTTTGGTAGTTTGATAGAAAGGTATGAAAAGGTAAGAAATTCAAGTTTAGGCTGCAGAATTCTATACAGATGGAAGCAATATTGCATAAGGGTAAAAAATGATATGTCCCATGGAAGTGTGCGGCTGCTATCTGATTGGAAGGATGACAACTGTACAAAGCAATGTGTTCAAGTATTTCTTATGCCTTGGAGTTTGTTTAAGGCAGAATAACCGTTCCTTCCAGCTGGTCAGAAGTGAGATGGATGGCGGGCACATCACCTCGTAGCGACTGCCCTCACACACTGTCGGCTTTAGTCTCCACACACATCAATCTTGTTTGCCCTGGTATACCTGCCCCCACCTGCCCACTGCTGCTCAAACCCAGAGCCGTGGATGGTCCCCAAAAACACGTCCTCTTCCTCTGGTCACAGGGGACCTTTTTCTTCAAACAAAGCGAGCAGAGGGAAAGAACACCTCTAGATAAGTCTTCTTGTTGCTGTCACTTTTTATTAGTTAACTTTGGCTCCATTCAGCTCAATACACAAAGGTGGTTTATCACAATGGAGCCAAACATTTTCCCGTTAATACAATAAGCTAGTCCACAAATTTGATTCTTCAATTTATGCTCTCCCTTTGCCCCTTTACAGCAAAAATAAACGTTGCCAATTTAGACAAGGGCCGTTAATGAAAAACAGATCACTTTTTTCAAACTCTTCTAAATCAAAATTTCAAATGATTTCCTATTTGAAGTTGTAATTGGAATTGAACATTGTCACTTCCACAAACTTTTCCAAGAACTGGGGAGTCAGACAGGTGGCCTTAAAACTGTTTTTTTCTGGCCCTGCAATGATGTTTGTAGGTGGAGGGAATTTAATTGTGTGTAAATATAAAAAATACCCTCTAGGAAATTTGATGTGAAACAGACATGAGGATCCCTGACACTGTAAATGACATAGAAGAAAAGTAAAAACAATAACAGAAAAAAGATATTGTTTGAAAAGGTGTATGAGAAACATTTGTGAGGAGCCAGGTCATTTTCTGTTACTTTGGTGCCTGAAAGGTTAACTTTAAAGCATCAATGGAAAGAGGTATATGGGCTATGGTATGTTAAATATAATTTTATATATAAACAAACCCTCAGAAAACAACCATAGAAACAACAACATTGAAGCCAAAACACATTTAGTAATAGTTCGATAAAATAATCTATTGNAAGCCATTAAGAAAAATCTCTCAGGAAATAATAATATATTCATAATTATATAGTATTGTACTGTATTGCTATGTAGAATTTGGTTAAAATACCTATCTGCCATACAGACAGCTTTTTAAAAACCTTTCACTAAGAAAATGAAGGGTATACCTTGGAACAACCATGGACTTAAACCAACTTCTTTTGATTATTTTCTATTAAAGAGATGCAGCCAATACAAAGGCCATCATCAAGGATCTTCATATAATCCATGAGTCCAAAACCCAGCTGCCAACATAAGATACAATAAGCAGCTGTATATATTGAAATGCATTGAATATGAATGCTCATATTGACCTGATTGGGATCTTTTGCCATTTCCATCTAAAATCCCTCTGGCTTATTGTTGTTTTTTCCCTATTTTTAGGCTGAGCTATAGCGTGATTGCACTTTTAGCTCGACTTTCATTGCTTCTGATTTTTTCTCATCAGTAAAAATACATTTGTGTTTTAGTATCCCTGGAGGCACAATGGATTGAAGCCTCTATCAAAAAGACACTTTCCCTTTGTATAGTTTAAGGCTTGTAAGCTTTGTGGTATTTGAACTGTGTTGAGCTTTTTAAATTCCCTTAAATGAGACCAATCCATCTCATCAGAAAACCAGACAAAACTAATGCATTTGGGGGGCTTTGGTTGCAGGTCATGCCCAGCTGTGGGGGTCATAAAGGACCAATTTTTAATATTATGGGTTTAGAAATGCCAAATGAAGATGCACATTCACTGAAAAACCCATCTCATTCCTCCTATCCTATGGAGAATTACTTTTGTTTTTCAATTCAAGCCCATCCTTCAGTATTTCAGATTGCCTGTCTCTCCAATTGTTGATTACTCGTCCTTAGAGACCCATAATGTTTTCCACGCTTTGTTTGTCTGCAAGATTTCACAGATAAACTCAATGACCCAGCATGCAAATGAGATCCCCAGATTTATTATAAGTTCTTTTGAACTGAGGGAGGTAATTTGCTTGACCGAAAACACCCAGGGAGACTTATTAGAACATTTACCGGCTTAGCACAGGTCTGATTAGACCTGTACTTCCTAAATACTCTGCTGGCTTGTTTCATTAACATATATCTACAGTGAGCCGCTTCTGCTGAGGAAGCCCTTTGGAAAGGTCTGCTCATTTTGCTTTGCATGACACTTTGGTTTACAAACGGCAGATTCAAACGACTAATTTGCACTTGCCTGTGAATGTACATGTGTAGTATACTATTAGAGAATATGACCATAGGCAGTGTCCAGGTCCTGGATGTGCACTGCAACTTTCTATAGAGTTAAGTTAAACTTCATTGTCTTCATGGGGAAATGTGTCCTCTGAAATGTGGCCCTGGCCATGCATGCACACTAACGTGTGGGTCATATTTCGGGCTAAACAGCGCCTGGCTTCGTCTGTAATGTGCTCCAGGCTTCTGCAGCAGGCACCTATCTGAATTCAGCCATGGTGCCTTCTATGCGCCCTGCTTTATTTCCACTGATAAACAGTGAAAAACCATCTGACTGACTTGAATGAAAGCTTAAACAAATGAGTAGCCTTTATTAGACAATTCAAGTAATATCTCTTACCTTAAATAGTTCAGTACACGGTAAAAATCAATCTTTTCATGTTTCATTTCTTAAAAATGAAAAATCTTTGATTTACAATTAATCACAAGTTAAAGGATGTATATATGAGGATTTTCTACCTCCGGGTGGATCATCAAGACTATTGGCCCTCCCAATTGTCAATCATTCTGGTGATACATGCTTGTCAAATAAGAAGAGAGGTGGTTCTTTCCTAATATTTGGGAAACCTATATTTGAACTATGACATTAATGTGATAAATGTCAATTCAATATTTGAATCGTTTAACAGCACTAAGATAAAGTCAACATGTTGTGTTTTCATCCCCCAAATGGACTGGCTCAATTGGCTTGCACGGGTTTACATGTCATTTGTTCAATTTAATTGGAGTAGGCAACGCATCTAGTATTTACTAGTGTTTGGTAAACAAATTAGTACATTTCTGACTGTTTTGTTTTGTGACTTCTCACAGAGCCACGGTGAAAAAAGGTGTGACTTTCCGAACTGCTACTCCCAGTAACTCAGTGCTCTGGGATATTACTCTGGACATGGGACCAGATGGGACCATTGCTGTTGTTTGCCAACGGAAAGCACCCATTCCTGGAAAAAGGTAGGAGCGGCCATTTAAAAAAAACAATCTACAGCCATCACGTAAATGTATAATAAGATTTACACAATATTTCTTATTCATCAATGGGGAGATTTCAAATTTTCCTCATATTTTAAGATTGGTATGTTTGGTTTGGTATAAGTTCACTTTATTGTCCCTTCAGGGAAATCTCAGTATTGTGATGCTACCTACTACAGAACTGTTCTTTACTTTTATTCATATCTTTGACCATCACCACACATACAGACTTATTCACAAACTCGCTACCTAGTGAAGCCACGGCAATGTTTTGACTGTCGAGGCAGCTCCACGTGGGGGAGACTTTAAGAGGTACTTAACTTGCCCTGTGACCTTGTTAAAAAGGCTCTCCTCATCCCAGAACAAGGAGCTTATGGAAGATACACTTCTAAGTCCTCACCGCACTCCACTGGACTGAGTCTTGTAGATCATGAGAGCAAGCCATATTGCACTTAGGGCCACATTCATCGATCCAGGGGCTCAACTGCAGGTGTACAAGTGAAAAAATGTGTGCAATTTTAGTGGTTTAGTTCTACAGAGCATGATAAATCAGTTTGCTCCAATTTTAATGCGTGCTGATCACTTCAGCACCTGGGCAATTGCTAAATGAGCCCTTAGAGTCCTTTTCTAGTAACTTCCTCTAAGCTTCCACTTTCTTGCTTGGCTGCCTTTTAATTTGACATGCTCTTAAACATCGATGTTAAAATGTTTATTTGATTTGTGGCCACACATGTTTGCTGCTACTTAATATCTAACCTGAGCCATTTCCAGCATTCCTTTCTTCATGCATTTTTCTAAAACGGATGTGATTCCTAGTTGACTTGTACTGTTAATAATATTGCTGTAAACCCAATGATGATATTTTTGTGGAGACATTTTATTTTCCTATTACACCTCAATAACTGGATTATAAACAAAAATGATATGGTAAAAAATGCATCCTTGACAGCACATAATCCACCTCAAGTCTCCCTAGTCCCTACTGTACATGTCAGTACGTTTACAAAGCACAAATGAAACCGAATTCTCCTCCTCCACTCCAATTTAATCTGATTGATGGAGACAAATGTAAACCTGTGTGCGTGCCAATCGAGGTGTGAAAAACCAGTCCGTTGCGATTCTAATGCATGTATACGCGTCAGTCAGATTTGAATCAGACAACGGCAGTGATGCATTTGAGCACACAGTGAAAAGAAATGTATTGGGACAGATATACAGTACTCACTCATTGGTTCAGGATCAATACACTTAACAGGAAACATGATGCTTTGTATTCATCTGAGCATGTGTGAAAATCCAATGCCCAACATAAACCTAATGTCATGCTTCACTGCGGGGGTAATGGAGGCGGGACCAAAACTTGTTAGATAATCCTATGACAATTTAATGGAGTTTTTGAACGTACTTCATATTCTTTTGCTTTGTAAACGCACTCACTGAAAGGGTAAACTAGAACAGACAGAAGAGAGAGAACGTGCACATTTTACTCAGAAAAGCCCTGTGCCGCCTGGGAGTAGAACCCATGATCATTAAATGTAAGGTATTTTGACCCATCACTAATTTTCAAATCCAAATATAATCATAAAGTTGTTTTAACATTATTCGTTTCGACATTGTTCCACTAAAAGCTATTATTCAGTAATCATATAAAACCATTCTTTATTCACTCAGTTATTGCACTAGAATAGCAGAAATGGAGGAATGCGGGTTTTAATGCATACATAATACATAATGTTGTGTCTTTAGGCGAGTCTGTTCGTTTTGAATATGGAACTGGCTGCAACAGGGTCGTGCAGAGAGCAGAGAGTGGTCAAACATAAAAAGGCGAATATACATAATTATTACATCCTCTGGAAAACTGCTCTAAGTGGCTCTCTTCTCCACATATCCATATTGTGGATTATATTATAATACTGAAGGAGGAAATGTACATAGTGCTTGTATTAATAATATTGACTGCTATAATGCTCACACGAAAAAGGAAATTGTATTAAGAGAACAGACCACAACATGCTTTTTACATCTTATTGGAGCACACTATGCATGGGTCTGAGAGGTTGAAAAAGCTGATCTAAAGATGTGACAGTGGCCAAAGATACATACATTTAATCTAGTGATAGAAGTGAAATCTTTTGTAATCAGCAGCGATGCAATTTCATATGTGGTACCATGAAGCAACAACTATTTTATCTAAAGTATATGCACAACGAAAACTCCATGATGGAAAATGAGTATTCTGGTAGCCACTGATACCTGTTCTTGTAATAGCACCAGTTTAGTGAATACATTACTGGACATTAACTGGAGTTGTGTTCGTTCTTTTAAAAATTGTTTATGTTAGAGACAAACATAGCAGAACCTGTTTTGAGAGTAAGAATCTAGTTAGATGTTTTTTTGTGGATTGAAAGTTGGTATGTATAAGGAGGATGTAAGGGTCGTTTTCATTCAATAAACAAACTTCTTCCCTATTCCTTGACAGATATTTCTAACTCGTACGCTGATGGCACAGAACTGATAAGGCAGAGTGGCCATATGCGGGGTTATTGTGTTTTGGCCATACTCTTCATCTTCTTCATCTTCTTTTGGGGAAAAATAAAAGTTAGGATTCTAAAAAAAAATGGTAGACGGTAGAAAATGTAATCTAAACTGTAGTGGGACATTCAGTTCTTGCTTCGAAAAAGGCCATTATACGTTACAAAGGTGAGGAAAGCTGTGTATTCGTTTCACGTCTAACCGGTGCATTGGTTTTACCCACAACATCACACCCACCGCTCTCTGCCTTTGAGAGAAATTGTATGAATACATCATGAGTTGGTCAAAAGAAAAGGTCAAGGTGTAGGTTCAGATACTGCCACGTTGTATTCAAAGCTAAAACTCTCTGGGTGATCATGATAAATAACAGGTACAGGCGGGATGATAACACAACCAAAACGCAGAGATCAGATATAAAACAGAACGTTATGCAACAGAGGGACATTTCCTATTACATTTGAAGTAAGATTAGAAAATAAGAATACGATGGTCTACTCTATCTATACCAGTGAATGATTGATACACTTATAAGTCCTTTATATTGCAGATACCGATACCAACTGTTGAATTAATAAAACACTGGTCAATATTTGTTTTATACGATAAAATTGGTAGTGATGTCAAACAATCTGCATATTCAATCGTGATTAATCGCATTAAAGTCAAAGATGAACTCACGATTGGATTGGACAAAGAATTAAGATTATATTCAACCAATCCCCTCCAAATAGAAAGTATTATAGAACTATTTAAGAGTAAAAATGACTTGAATTGTCTAATGAAGGATACTTTTTTGTTTATGTATTCATTCTAGTCGTTTTGATTTTTTTTGTCTTCGTTTTGTTTACGTTTGGACTATTTAGCACGATGGATATAACTATAGCTTCAACGTTTGGGCTGTGACCTGGAGCTGCACACCGAGCTGCACACCGAGCTGCACATTTTCGGGACCAAATGGCTACCGTACTCACAGTTGACAAAATGTTGTGCAACAACGGATTAGGTAGATTTTGTCTTGATTTGAGAACATTTCTAAAAACTATAGAACAATCAGTTTTAGTATTATTTCAAGCTTATATATAGCAAATGTATTCCTTGTTTCATTGACAAATCTTTTTTTCCGTCATAATTTGCTCTTATCAATTTAGCCAAGTTTGGAAACGTATCCTTTTCCACCATTTTTTGTTATGCTTTGTACCTATAAAACAATCCATCAGAATGTCTTAGTTCAAAAGACAGCCTTTTTATATTTACTCACACAATTGTTCTCTGCTGTACTGTAAGCTACTATAATGAGGGTGGTGAGCTACTGACAAAATACATGTGTACAAGGCCGACCGGGAACAAGGA
The DNA here is from genome assembly GCA_029875035.1 of Pomatoschistus microps. NCBI lineage: Eukaryota > Metazoa > Chordata > Actinopteri > Gobiiformes > Gobiidae > Pomatoschistus > Pomatoschistus microps. The sequence goes on along the minus strand of JAPMNZ010951960.1, from coordinate 991 downwards.
GCGGGAGAAGCCACATCCTCTGAAGCAGGAACTGGAGGGAGGGGGTAAGGAGCTTGCAGGTTAATAATGATAATTATTCAAGGACCTCTAAAATGGTGTCATGCTTGACACCCCTGGTTGATACAATCTAACAATTTTAATACACAAATTTTCTCCCAGTCAATATTTGTGGAAATACTCTAACCTCTTTAGTTCGCCTAAATAAAAAAAACTCCACAGTAGAAAAAAATAAAACAATCTGTTGTGAGAAGGCACATGCTGTACAGTGCGGCTCCTAAGCCAAGATCCTGTGTTTTGTGATGCAGACTTGAAAGCAGCCTGCTGGAGGTGCTTCAGATGGACTTTGAGGTGGAGGAGCTGAGCAGTCCCCTCGACAGTCAGGTGATCGTGTGGAAGCTCGAGCTGCCGACCCAATTCCAAAACGCCGCCAAAACCGAGGGAGCTATGCGCATCTACACCACCCAGAGAGACTTTGTCGGCCTGGCCCCTCTTGTGATGGTGAGTCACATTTGATTTTTAGACAAAACTGAAACCGACAAAAGCACCCAATTTGAGCTTTGGTTCGTAAGTGTATCATATAATGCACTCTGTTAGAGAGGAGGCTTTCTGTCTGTGTACGCGGAGGCCTGGATTGTGCAGTAAATACATTTATGTTTTGAGTAGGCAATGTGTGAGCATTGTCACTTTTGGTTTCCATGTTGTTCTTTGTTCCTTGCGTGCAATCTGTGGCCATTGCTTTTTTGTGCTTCCAAACTGCCACAATGATTTTTTTGTTCAGTTTAAATAATTCATTGAAAACATATGAAGTCATTTATTTATAATGTCCTTAAGTAATGTCAGAATTATTCTTAAACTACATGTATGTCATGCAAAAAACAGAGACTAGCATATGTGGCCAAAGCTTAAAGTGGTTCTCACCCCGCTCCTCGAGGCTTACGTCACTCACATTTCCTGTTACAAATCTTCCTCCAAATGGGCGTAGCCTGGAGGA
>JAPMNZ010951946.1:0-11111 GCA_029875035.1 Pomatoschistus microps | reverse complement strand
TATGCTCGGACTACATTTAAACGCGAAACTAGCGGTAATCCTTCAGTTATATATTTGGTTAGCAGTGCGTTGCTTTTGTACCATTTCATCAGTGATTGTTGTACAGCTTACGAGGTGTTGCGCTAATGCTAATGTTAGCATACGTATCAGATCGCAAATAAACCTAGAGGGCTCCGTGGGATGAGAGCGTAGGGGAAATGAGAAGCCTGTGAGCGAGTTTGGGGTCGGTGCTAAATATTCAAACCTTGAAGAAATGGCACTGTTCAAAGGGGCTCACTACATCACTTTACTTATATTTATTTATTTATTCATGTATTTAAAAACAAATACCTTCAGACAATAATTCACAAGAAATAGGATAAATATGAATACAACAAAAATACATGTCTGGCAATGAATGTTGTATATGTACTGTATATGTGCTTGTTTCAATGATACAATCACATAACGGAGGTGTGGAGTTTCTCTCTCAGTAAAATACAAACTAATTACATTCAATTCCTTCATTTTGTTTTATCTTTAGATGTAATGTTATCTACGTACATGCTCCAATTATGCTCCTAAAATAAGAATGTATAAAATAGGACTGAACCATTTCCTAAAAAGCAATAATAGTGTTTCTGAAATGAAGTTTGACCCAACAAAGATGTCTGTAAACTCAGCAAATAGGTCATTTCACATTCATTCATTCATTCGGGCTCTGGCCTTGTTTTCACCTCACCACAGACGACTTCACATTCACAATTGTATCACGTGTGAATAATATTCTTTGTCACTCGCTTCCCGTCGCCGCATTCTTGACGACAACTCCTTTTACGTGTCGAGGTTCCAAAGAGAAATCCATTGAAATTCCAGATGAATCTTGTGTCACATTATGCAAACACAAAGACGGCTAATTAACATGGTTTGAGAGAGAAGAAAGTAGTTTTCACCCAGGCTTTGCATCCATTTGCGTTCAAAGGTGGGAGCTTTATTCATAAAAGTATTATAGCCAAAGTTGTACGAATTCACCCAATCTATTTTTATTATTGTGGGATTTTTCTGCCAGCGCAAAGGCACATTCTTTTGATCGCCTTTCATTTCAGCTTCAACAAGTTTCTGATGATGCTGCCGTAAAAATATTTTGAGTAATTACCCTTTATTGCCACGTTGGAGGACGGAGAAAACACGCTGAGAGAAAATAAATGGAGTGGCTTGACAGTGGTGTTGATTATTCTGTCAAAACATCAAAAAACAGACATGCAGTTTTGTTTTAGGTTGTGTGTTTCATGTCGACTTTTGAACTCTGCGTGATGCGATATTTGAAGCGGGAACCGGTGAAACAAAAGCCTGAACGGGAAACGGATTAACAGTCTCAACATGTTTGACTTGTTGACAGAGGGGAAAAACAGAAGCAATAGGAAAAAAAAATCTTCAGGGATATTGTAAAGGGTGGCTCCCAACACAAATTGATGCAGGGAAAGCGGTGCGAGATGGAGGGGAAACAAAAAGAGCCAAGACAGTTAGCCAATTTACCAGGTTGCAAATGATACTGTGAGGGAGGAAAGCGAAAAATGACAGGCGGATAATGGCCGTGTTATGATTCCAGAGAAACAATCTTTTACAGGTTAAAGATGAAACCCCTCTTTTCAATTTGTCGCTAAAATGCTACAGTTATAATTCCTGGACAAAACACTGTGGCCTAGAGATTTGCAACAATAAGAAATGTAAGAGAGTTAAGAAACGTATAGTGTTGCTATGGTAAAATAAAGAGTTTTGTGGTGGACAAATCAGACCATAACATGCTCTGTTCATGTTATTAGAAAACATCTTGTCCTTAGGCTTACTTAAAAAAAAGAAAAAAAAAGTGAGTCACTATTGACATTTTTGGACTGAGAGCTGAGTGGTTGAGTGAGGCTGGTCTTCTCCTTTTCATTTTTCTTCCTTTAAAAGCTGAAAATGTGCTAAAGATGAGGCCAACAATTACATGCAAATGGAAACTAGCAAAAGAACCGAAGCCAGGAACAAGTTCGATGGATTTTAGTATGTTGCTCCCTTTTTTGAGGTTTTAAAGTTAGGTAAACAAGCTTTAATGTAAGGAACATATAGTTTAGTTTCACTTATTTAGGCTGTTTAGTATAGAGTTGATAAACATGCACTGCCGTATTTGCCAGACTATAGAGCCAGTGCCGTAATATTTATTTTGCCATATTATTTATCATAGATTTTGGGAACCCAAAAGAGGAACACTTATGTGGAAATTAAATTGAAAGTAAATAAAAAATAATAATAATAATATGAATTTATTGCATTTCAGGTGACAGCTGAGTCGGATCAGAAGACATTTGTTTACCAAGGACACATTCACAGCAAAGACTTTGGCAAGTTCTACCTAACAAGACAAGGTACGTTAAGTTCACCTCTCAGAATCTGCAGGAGCTGTTCCTCACTCAAGAATCAATGCAAAATGTTCATTGTTCAGAGAGGAATGTTCATGTAAAAAGAAAGATAGTGTTTTCCATTGTGTATGCAGCCGATGTGGCTTCATATGTCTATGTCCTCAGGTCCTGTTACCACAGCGATAGAGCCATCCAGCCCATACACCAACAGCAGCTCTGTGGCGGCGGCCATCTTAGTGCCGTTCTTCGCCCTCATCCTGTCGGGATTTGCTTTCTACCTCTACAAACACAGGTAAGCCCTCTGGCCTGTTTTGTAGATCCCAGCAGGAACCGCCTTTAAAGCACTTCTTAGTATTGCTCTGCCAGTCACAGCTCTACTCTGCTAATGCAAGAAGGAGGATTCGCTCTCAAATATAGTTAGCAGCAACAAAGAAAGTAATACATGTGTGTGCTTTTGTTACTTTTGTAGCGCTTCGGAGCTAACTGATTTGTTCCGATTACATCAATACATAAATCATAAACAAATACTAATGCACTTTCTGTTTGATTTTACAAATAATGATCATCATAATCATAATAATAAATGATAATTTGATCATTTAAAGAGTTGACTCTGCAACTCTTTATTTGTATGGCACTTTTCAAAATCAGTGTTTACAAAGTGCTACACAGTCAGCATAAAGCAATAAAAACAGTATGATAATAAAGAAATAACACAGTTTTGCTCCAGGATCAATGAATATATCTATAGTATATTACGAGGAATCATCTGAAAAAGTTTCAGAATTAATTTCAAAAGTTTTCACAAAAGAGCTTTTTCAGTCCATTTCTGATTTGGGGAGTTAGTTTGAGAACTGGCAAATACAAACTGTTATGAGACTAGTCCTGCTCAAGGAGAGACACAGACCCTTGCTCTGGAGGGACTGAATCTGTCACTAAAACACAGACAAACCTCAAAGGACCTCAGAGACATAACAAGGGTTGCCAGGTAAGGAGTGTCTACAGTATATTAGCCCCAGCTGAAAACAACACTTCAGGGAAGTGTTACAATAAATTAAAGATGAGAGAGGACTGAATTTTTCACAGTTTACTCCTTCCCTTGGGCAGGTCGGCTCATAACCGTTTAGACTTGCCAGTTGTCGTCAGATCAGAAAATGACGCTTGGATGCGGAAAACTTGGTCCAGATGAGGTTTTTTTGAAACTTGCTCTCAGATTGAACATTCCTTGTCTGTGTTTACAAAGCACAAGTGGAAACCGGATTGTACTATTCCAGTTTAATTCCATTTAACAAGACTGTATGTAAATTTGCATGTAACTATGTCACCAGATGCATTTAAGAAGCCATGGTTATATTCAGAGAGTATATACAGGTATTTGGACTTATACTGGCAACCGCTTTTAATCATTGCAGACTTGTTCCATTGTTTTGTCTTTGTTACAGGTTTAAATGAAATGACTTGTGCTAGTGCAGTTGTGCATGTGTGAAAGTCTAATGCTCCAATTAAACAAGACTTAGAGTGATTGCATTTTGCCAAAAGTGTGTTACATTTGAATTAACATATTTGTTTTTAAGTTTCATCAGAACATTTGGAAAATTACGCCGTACAAGAGCAAAACCAACAAAACTACACCTTCCATATCCTATTTTGCTAAATTAATTTACACATTCAACTTTTGTGCCTTGCTCATCCAAAGTAATATTATTAGCCAATACTATGGCCGTGTGCTTGTAATTCATTTGAAATGTTGCTGTGGATTGCATAACAATGGTTCCACTAAGCTCCTCTTGATAAATGTACTACTGTGTGTTTATATTAAGCTGGCACACAGTTGCATTGGAGAGTCTTGCACTAAAATCCCCTGCACCTATTATGTTGAGTTCTCTCTGGCACAAACTGTGTCCTAGTTTGAAAGCTGTGAAGTGAAATGAAATGTCTTTTGAGAGCAACATTTTATAAGTTGGGAATGGAGTAAGTAGTAAGGAGTATAAAATGGAAAATGAATTAGGTTTATAGCATCTTCTTGATTCAGATGGTTTGGAGTGTGACTACTTTGCCCAAATACATCAAGGCTAAAAAACAAGGCATAAAAAGAAAAATATGAAAAAAAAAAATTTTCGTTTTACCCACNATAAAATGGAAAATGAATTAGGTTTATAGCATCTTCTTGATTCAAATGGTTTGGAGTGTGACTACTTTGCCCAAATACATCAAGGCTAAAAAACAAGGCATAAAAAGAAAAATATGAAAAAAAAAAAAATTCGTTTTACCCACTTACGCGTGTTGGCCAACATTTATTATAACTTTTTATTTAAAACGTACTTTCTAATTTTCTCATAATAATTACCGTCTTTCAAACTAAATTATAAATAAAATGTCGTCAATTGACACTTTATTTCAAGTGTGAAGTATGTGAATCTCCACAATCACAGCCCTCTCATCAATGGGTGCCATGCTGGTGACCTCCCAGGTCCTAATCAGACATTCACAAAGGGCCTTAAGTGACTTGATTTACATACTGAGATGGAAATGTCATCACTTTTGACGACAGTCCTAAAATAAGAAAGTCTGGCTTTGCTAAATTACTATTAACTATTCAGTGTCCTGTTAGTTCTTTCCAAATGGAAGATTGTGCATCAGGGGGATGCAATACACCTATACACACTATTGTTCATGATAATCCAAACTAATTCAACCTCCACTATCAATACTCCCACATGAGTACAAACGTAAAGTTATGTTTTACATGTGCACGTTATGTGAAAAGTAAACAGAAGTAAGGATCATGAAGTTGAATAAAGCTGATGATTGTACGCAGGGCGTTGTCTGCTGACACAGATGACAATGAGAGACCTAAAGACACCTGGGGGCCTGGCGGCAGGTAAGACTGAGAACTGTCACTCACCTGGTTACCACAGTAACCAGAGCTCAGCCGGCCGCCACATCGTCCACTGATTTTCTCATTTTTTCTTTTCTTCATGTTATTTGGTAAGGCTGCACAGTATTTTTATGCCTTTTGTGATTATAGGTCACTTTTTGTAAGTACATTTTTTAAAGCAAGTTAATATTATAGACTTTCAAAACTGCATTATTTCTAAAAGGATGAATTGTGTAAGATGTGCAGCCCTACTATGTGACAAAGCATCATTGCAAAGTAAAAGCTGGGCATGCTTATCCGTCTTTGATCTCATTGTCATCTCTGTCAGCATGATGGCATAGTGCATACTCTTATTGTATTGTGTCCTTGTTGCTGTGTTTTTATTTACATGACAGTGAATGTTCAAAAACAGTCATATCATTGGGTTTTGAGACTTAAGAGGGGTTTGTTTTGACAGTATGCCTGAGTCTGCATGTCTGTAAATTTCCTGTCAAATCAATTAAGCTTTTCGGCCCAAAAAAATTAACTTTCTCACCCTAAGCCAGTGACAAGTTCAGTGATTTGGACCAGAGCCACTCAGGAAGGCTGTCAGTGTGTGTTGGCGTGTGCATCGTTTTGTAAAGTAATGGGTAGAACATGTAGGCTAGGCTTACTGCCTCCCCAGGGCTGGATCTGTACCAACACACAAACACATATGCATGCACACACATTCACACAGTTAATGAGGTCAGAATCAAACAGCGTTTCAGCTGCAACACTCCTCCCTGCTAATAGTTCCACAGGGTTCGGGAGTAAGTGATTATATCTAACAGGATTATGGGACCTGATTATCCAAACACGTAATCTTCCACAAACAGATATAATATAAAAGGTATAATATTTCAGTGAAAACCAATTCAGATCCTAGATGATTGAGGCAGAGTTGTTTTCTTTGGCTCTTGACTGTCACTTGTGAGATAGCAGAGTTGACACTTGCAGTCATGAAAGGGGCAGATGGACGTTGGGAAGCCAAACCACTGATCCATGGTTTCATTAAATTATTCCCTGAAGTCAAGATTCAACTGATGGGCGCTTCGCCTTTTTAGGGAGTCATTACTTGCACGTGTAAAGTATTAGTGGGTTTTCCATATGTTTCTTGTGTCTAGTTTTCTTAAAGATGAATGAATCTAACTTTGAGTGAATTGAGTTGTGAAAGAATTCAATGTGTATTGGTCTTTGTCATCTCTGCTTTTACTTATGATCTGTCATGCTGGGAGCTCAAGAAGCTGAGGACGGCTTTTTTTCTTAAAGAAGTGGATGTGAATCAACTAAATTATCCATTTGTTGTTTTTCAGGACTCGTCCCAAGGTCCAGTTCAATGGGTACGTTGGTCATGAAAGTTCAAATGGCCAGGCGTCATTTGAGAACCCCATGTACGACACTAATATGAAGCCGACTGAAGCTAAAGCCGTGCGATTTGACACCACACTGAACACTGTCTGCACTGTGGTATAGTCCCTCCTGCAGACTGCCCATGAGCAGTGGTCCAGTCTAGTGTCATGTCGCACTCTGGTCAAACCAAAGTCAACAGAAGGAGCCAAACTCTGGATCTGTGCTGTAGCATGCCGAGCCTCCAGCAATACCTGCACAGATGCAGCTATGAGCAACATCCAGTTGATGACAGTAATCTTCTCTTCAGACATCATGAGTTTGATTATCAGCCTCAACCTTGGTTGGAGTGATTCACACGTATAGATAAGTCAGTCTTTCAAAATCTTGGCAGCCTTTATTTGCATAATTTGACTTGAGTTATCATTTCTAAATAGAAAGGGCTTACCTAATCTGACCTGGTGTATTCTGCTAACCGCATTATCAATTCTTTGCCCCATTCTAATTCTCATCCACCATGCCGTGTGGAGGAGTGGACCTTTTCTTCAATCTTACAAATGTTAAATATTGATAGAATAGTTTCTTCATTAACACATGTGCTGTTAAAACACCTGCCTCTAGACTTTGATTGGACTTTTGACAACTGAGTGGGACCACTGACCATTTAGGTGCTGTTGTAAGTACCAGCTCAGCCATGTTAGCCGCCACGCAAAAATAGCAACTAGCAACCCACTTTAGCCTAGTGTGAGTGCCAGATGCCTCATGTTGGACAATCAGAAGTGACTGTTCGAGGCATGTTCCCTATCACTAGAATCCCAATATTTTATTTATTTTGCTGTCTAGTTTTTGATAAGGTTGCATCACAGCTCTCCAAGTGCTACAGTGATGAGCTGACGGCTTTAGACTTCTGTATTCCTCTAAGAATACCAACACTTAAATTAGTCATGCACACAGAAAATCCCTCTCTAGCTCCAGACTCACTGTCCTGGACAAAAAACTGAACACCTGCAGCCTAGTATTTGAAGAGTAGATACCAGAGGCCTGTCGAACACCATCTCTGGGTCAGATGATGGATTCCTGCGGCTGAAGCAGCCAGTCGTCCTGTTTGGTGGCTGACCGAGAAGCAGCCTGGAGGCAATAAGCTGTCATCATTGTCGACTGCTGCAACGGGCTTTGGCCTATGCAGAAAATGATTTGTCTTTTTTTAACTCTGACCAAGAATCAGAGATTACTTATTTTTCTACTGAACCTCACCAGTGAATGAGCTGGTGACCAGACCGAAAGAAGACGTGTAAAATATGGACAAACAGACCACTGTGTGTCTGACATCAAGCAGAGACAAGGACAGAATACTCTCTGAAATAGTCTCTGAATGCCTCTTAGGCATTTTTTCTTCAATGAAGATGTTGATAAAGAAACTGTATATTGAAACACAGTGGCCCCAATGGGATTCACAAACCACTGCTGCTGGGGCCCAAAACATTATAAACTTTGTAGAATCTCTAACCGCACAAATTTTGCACTAGTGTTTTTTTCTGAATTTCTCAATTATGTGTTACTTTTGGTTGTTTGGAAGGGGTAAATTCCAAAAGAGAATTTTATTGAAAATTTCTATCTTTCAAAAGAAGACATTAGTATGAATACAGGGTTCCAGAGTGTTTGTATATACACATTTATAATCCACAGCCCCTGTTAGCAGTTGTGACCACACTACCATCCCACAAGAAACATGTGACGTGAACTTAGCCAGACGCACAGTGTACTATCAGTGTACTATTAGTGTACTATTAGTGTACTATTAGTGTACTATTAGTGTTCCACACTGTACTGTGGCTAATGTTCAGAATAGTTGGTGTTTCTGAAACATTGTGGATGCATGGATCAAAACCATGTGGCTATCCACTATTTTAAGTTTCAATTATTTTATTTTCTATTTCTTATTATTAGTTATTAGTAATAATTATTTTTTTACCCATAGGTATATTAAACATTGAGTATATAATGCTACTAAGGTGTAGCCCTCATGAATGCCTTATCGTGGATATGGCCCACACTTTCAGAGACGCCATAGTATTCTGAGCCGCTCTTTTCAAAGATGTGTCGCTTTACCATGCATCATTATAGCACTTACGCAGCACATCTTTTCAAAGAGTTGTTTGACACTTGATCCAGGCTAAGTACAAAATGGACATAAAGACAACATGCACAAATTAACGTTGTCAATCAAACTCCCTTATTCATTGTTTGAGAAATACCTCATATACCATTCTGCGTATCAATGCTGGAAACTCACTGCAGTAAATACACAAGCTTTGCCAGTACAACGTGCATACAGTTTCTTTCCCGCAATACTAAATCACAATGTCTTATAAACACCCCAGAGTTTTCACTGGATCTGAGAAAATTCACACGTCGAATCACTCGCCGAGCTTGTTATTTCTTGCAGTGCCATCTCTAAGTAGTTTATTTTTGAACGATGCTGCATTTGGTTTGGTTCACAGATGTAAGTGTATGTCATATCTTCACTCACTGTAGGTCCAAGTCATTTTTGTTCTCTGTGTTTTGATTTGCCATCTATCTGTTCATTCATTGCATCAATGGAACAAGCTTTCACAATCTCAAACTAGAACGTTTACTCGTAGAGCGCATACCCCACACATGATGAGGATGATCTTGACATCTGGATTGGGTCTTCCTGCCATCACATTCCATCTCCACATCAACTATCAGATTATCCGTTGAGTAGTTTTTGCATAATCCTGCCTACAGACAAACACAATCACATACACCCAGGATGGCACGGTCATACCTGAAGTCACCCAATGAGTGAATCGAATTCCAAAATCATTGTAGAATGTAAGGTTTTAAGTCCTAAATACCCATTCTACTTTATCTTGGAAGACTGAGGCACATTTATAAAACACTATTAGAGCTGCTATTTCTTAATGTATCTTGTTTGAACCATTTGGCATGAGACCGCTGTCACTTCCTTGTATTTAAAATAGTCAGAAATGTCTTGCACACAAAATAATCAAATATACTGTAATCCAAAGGGAATATGCTGTTGCCTCTTGAGCCTGAGACAAGATCATATTTGCATGTGACAAACAAAAGGCAGTGCGTTAATGTAGATCAAAATCATCACATCAGCAGACAATGCGGCACTGTTGCTCTCTGAATTGTGAGCGTGTTCCCCTTTATTGCAGTGGAATGTAGTGTTTCTATTTAAATTGATTTAATTAATTTAGGAGAGGTTTCCCACTGCGTCAGGAGAACATAATGGGCTGGAAATTGGAGGCTGCAAGATTTCCACTGGCGTAATAAAAGGTCTAATTTCTCACATTTAATGACACAAATCTGAACCCCTGCTGCGCCCCAACTGCAAAATTTAGACTCTCCGATGTCCTTGTGTCTGTAGTCAACATATATTCTGATGTGTACCTCTGAAATTGGACCCAAATAGAGCACTCCAACCCAGCACAAGAAACATTATACCTGTATTTGAAAACCTTTAGCAGATGGTTCATTTTAGCCAATCAAATCCACACAAATTGGAAAACTCAAAGGATGTTCCTCCACCAGTGCATCTGCTTTCACATTTCTCCCCAATGCTCTTTCATTTATATTTATTAATTTTCGAATCAGGTCTCGGTTTAAAAAGCACATGATATGATCTTGTTGCACTGCTGAGATCAAAGCCTTTTTTGCCTGAATTGTCTAAAAGATCTGTGAAACGCAGTATATGCTCGAGACGGATGCAAATTTAAATCGTTTTTTCTATTCATCATATAATTACCAGAGAGGTTCCAACTTTAAAGGCATCTGGTAGAGTGACGGTTATGTTAAATAAAAATAAAGATTTTCATTTAATAAGGGTTGATGGCATTCTACAGCCTCTTCCATAGGCATCAGAAACCATGAAACCAATTGAATACAATTTCTGATGGATTAACATATTCTCAAATTTTGTTAAACATACAATTTATAGAATGAGAATGGCCTTGGTATGTTGATAAATCGTCTTTTACTAATGTTTTTGATCTCCAAAATACAGTCCCCTCTTTACTCAATAACTTGTTTTCTTAAAGAAGCTATACCCGATTTTTTTTCTAATGAGTTCATAAAAATGCTTGTTACTACATACAAGTTGTATTATAATCCGTAATTTAATTGAAAATTTGAGCTCATTGATTCAGTTTGTGTATGAATTCAGGCCGTAAAAAGAATCTCTATTCACCGTGACGCTTGTTCTCCTCCAATCACAAAACGAGGCTGCGTCCTCTAGCTTCTGTAGCGCAGGTAAACACGGTAGCAGGCTAGCAGAATTGAATAACTCTTCTTGCTGTAACTGTATACACAGCAAAACAGCCCAAACGACACAACAGTGAGGAAGAGAAGAGGGAACTAAAGCGAAAAAATGATCAAAGAAGAAACCAGGTCCGGGTGAACATAGCTAGCTTACATCGTATCCTCTGGAGAGAGTTGTC